>PVJO010019489.1:0-34166 GCA_004026905.1 Hystrix cristata
CCTCATGTACAGGTACCCACTATCCACAATGAATGTACGCACTATGTGCTGCAAATATGTACTAATGTAAAAAGAAAAAAAAATAATGCAATGTCTTGAATGCTTCTGTTTATTAGGGTGTAGTGGGAAAGGACCTGTATGTCAATTTAGAGACCTGGAGGTCTCCATTTCTTCATCCACTAGTCCTTTGATAGAAGAGCTCACTTCACCCCTCTGAATCTCCTGTATAGAATATTGTGGTAATATTTGCCCTGTAAGGTTGTCATGAGGATCAGATGAACTCTGCTGTATATGAAGATCTTGGAAAAGTGCATGATACATAGAGGGGGGCTTAGTAAGCATGCATCCCCTCTCTTTTCTTTTCTTCCTCTTGAGTGAAATATACAGAATTTCCTTGTGTAGAAGTTTGGTCCCTCCACCTGGTAACTCTGGGGTAAGGATCCTTCTTGCTGGCAAATCCACACCATGAAGAAAAATGATGGCAGCTTTTTTTCTTTCTTGTGCCCAGTAAAACATATTGAATAATGTCTCTCATTCAAGATTGAGTTAAGGATTAGAAAGGTTTCCTCTTAGGAGCAAGCTCCACTCAGTCAGCAGTGGTACCTAAGGATCTAAGGCATGTGGGCTAAGCGGGAAAGAGGACAAGGATTGATTAATGATGTCTGTTACAGAAGCAGAATTAGGGAATGGTGCACACATGCCATTCACTTAGAATCTCTGTGGCATACTGGCATGTTGACAGAATGCATCCTTCTTTCCCTTCTTGGAGTTTTCATGCTTGTGTTGGCTTATGGGAATTCAGGTGCCGTTCTGCCTTGGCAGTGATCCTGACTTTCTGTATCTGGCCAAGTAGAGTTGAATGAAACCTGTTTGTTGGAACTGAAATGGAAGGCAGAAAGTGGAGTCAATGAAAGATGCTGTTGTATGGGTTCCTAATATGGCACTGGTGATCGCAGTCTGAGGTCATGAAAAAAAGTTTCTCAAGGAAACTGGAAGATGAACAAGTGACCCCAAGCTAGGCCAAGGAAGGGACCACCACTTCTAAAATACATCAGTGTGAACAGCATCGAATTGATCATACTGGGATGTTCTTTGAAAAGCCTTTAGAGGAGGACTTGGTCTTTAAATCTTTGCATGTCTTCCTCACCCCATTTTTTTTTTATCACAAGTTCCTCACTCCAGCTGAATCCAACTGTTGTCCTCAATTCACTCATTAGTTTCATTTCTCTCCCTGTGCCTTTGTCTAAGCTGTTCCTTCTGCCTGGGATGCCTATTCTTCACCTTGTTCCCATGGCTAACTCTTACATCTTTCTTCAGCACTAAGCTCATGTAGATTACCAAAGATACTCAAATTTTATATGACTAAGAACCACCTGGAAGTTTGGCAAAACACAGATATTTCCTCATTCAAGTTCTCTTTTAAAGAGAGAATCTTTTCGGTGATGGGGGACTAGGACCGATGCTTCGTAAAGGGAGTCTTTGGGCCATGTGGTAAGATAGAGAGTTTTCCAGGCACACCAGCTCTTATTTATGTGCAACCAGTTTAACTAGGAATCATTTCCCTTCTATTTATGTGAACAGGCCATGAACCTCCTATTTGGCAACATCTTTTGTTAAATTCATGGCTCATGAGATGGCTAGAGTATCTGTCTGATCTCCTGTTTGAAGTTTTTGATTCCACAGTACCTACCTTCGCCCTTGCTTTTCAGCCTTTTGGATGGCCTGAGCATCTGTTAGAGCACACTGCAGTGTTGCAGGGTGTAAGGGTGCGGGGACCACGCAGTTAACTAGAACGTCTGCTCTCAAACGTGGTGTACTGAGTTGGGAATGAGAGAAATAGAGTTGTCACCACTATGGTGCCAACACCTTCTTCTGTGACCTCAGAAATGCTATCTTTCTTGACTCTTTTTCTCATGGCAACTATACACTTTATTTGTAGTTACTTCTTTTGCCTCCCTTCCTCAACCTTCTTTCCTCCAGCCTCCCCTTTCCTTCTGTCTTTATTTTTTTCAATGACTTTCTATCCCTCCCTCTTTCCTTCTTTGTGTTCCTTCCTCCTTCCCCACTCCTCTCCTCCTCTTTTTCTTCCCATTCCTTTCTCTTGCTATGTTCTCTTCCCCTTCTACTCTCCCTTTCCTTGTTTCTCTCTTCCTCCTTTTCTTCCTTTATTTATTTCTTGAAGAATTTTGTTCTGTGTGTCCATAAGGAAGCTGATTGGGAATGGGGCTGTCCAAGTTGAAATGTACATGATGTGGCCTGTAGCCCCAGTCTCCCCCCCATTCCTTATCCTTGAAGTAATTCTGCAGAATTCTCTATTTCTAGGAAATGTAATTTACAAACCACCAAAATCAGTCATCTGTCATAGGCATTTTGTTCTTAACAATGTCAGACAATATGAGCCATCAACACAAGTCAGGTTAGAATCTTTTACTTGGCATCTCACAGTAAGACAACTTTATAACTGTCTCCCTGAGACCTCAGAAGAGGCAGTTCTGGCTGTTCTGAGTCACTCATTCTGGCACTGGCTCAGACTTGGATGAGACTCCTGGTCATCCTTGTCCCTTCCTGCTTTGTATGGCCCCCTCCTACCTCTCCCTTCACTTTAGCTCTCCACTTTTGGTTTTTGGTCAGTTTTTCTCTGCCGAGTAGATGAGGCTCCTTTCTATGGGTGGCCAAACACTCTTCATTTGCCCTTTCAACAAAGCTGCCCCCAAAAGATTTCTTACAGCCCTTTCCATGTATCAAGCACTGTGCTAGGTAGGCAGTGGGGCCAGAGCGATGCAGCATACACTGTGCTTGCCCTGGGTGTTCTTGTAGTCTCCCTAGACCGGCAGACATGTCATTATCCATCAGCCTGACAGGTGTGATGATGGAAATGTGTGCATGGGAGAAAAGGAGAGTATGACTTCTTTAGGGAAGATTGGTGGGGTTAGGAAAGGTTTCCAGTTAGGATTGTCTGAATGAAACATCTAACAGTTTGAGGAGGTGGGAGGGCACTTGAAGTGTAGGACTTGATGCACAAATATTTAGAGCTGTAGAGTCATAGAGCATGTCTGAGACAATTGTGGCTTTTATAGCTTAAATATGAAGCGTCTTCCAAAGACTCATGTGGTGAGGGCTTTATTCCCAGTGCAGCAACGTCCAGAGGTGGGATCTAGAGATAAGATCTGGTCACAAGAGCACTACCCTGAGCAGTGGTTTGGCCCATTGGTGAGTTCGTAGCTGAATGGCCCTATTAGAAGGTTGGGTCCAGTTGGAGGAACTAGGCCAGTCAAGTTGAGCCTTTGAAGATCGTATCTTGTCTAGTCTGTCTCCATCTGTCTCTCTCCTTTCTGGCTGCCAGGAGGGGAGCATCTTTTCTCTGCTACACACTTTGCATGATGTTTCTGCTTTGGAGCCAGCCAGCCATGGACTGAAATCTCTGAATCTGTTAGCCAAAATAAAACTTTCCCCCTTTAAGTTGGTGTTTTCAGTCATTTTTGTCACCACAATAGAAAGCTGACTAATGTAGTGGCCATTTAGAATTATGTAGACTACTGGTATCTAAAGGGAGAGGGAGAGTGGCTGATGGTACAACTCGGGAATCAGGGTCAGATGTAATTGTGAAAAATTTGGAAGACAAAGAAAGAGTAGGAAAAATCCCATTCTTGTACCTTTGTATGGAATCCCACTAACTAAAGGAAAACTTCGATATCATTCATTCCTGCTTCCTTGCCATGTGTGTGCTATGCATTTGGGTGGGGGGAGTATTGGGGATTTAACCTAGGGCCTTCACAGTGAACTACATTCCCAACCCTTTTTATTTTTTATTTTGAAATAGGGTCTTACTAAGTTGCTAGTTGCCCAGGCTGGGCTTGAATTTGTGATCCTCCTGCCTCAGCATCCCGGAGTACTGACATTACAGGGAGGAGCCACCGTGCTTGGTTTATGTAATTTTTTTTTTAAGAGTAGGAAATTTATTGAGAGAGAGAGAAAGAGAGCTCCTGAGAGACAGGAGGGGACCCGAGTGGGTTGCCAATGAGCCCACTTTTCAGGGGAAGTTTTGTAGAGCAAAATCATAAGGTGGGTACAATGTGTGTCAAAATGATGATTAACCAATAATATTACAAGTGTAGTCGCTTAGGTAATATTGATCCAATGGAGAAGAAGGTCACATAGCAAATGAACATGGAAAGAATAAAGACATTCCAGGATGGGGTGGATCTGGAGGTCTTGGTTGCCCACCTGGGTGACCTAGACTTTATCAGATCAGATGAGTGTGCTCTTCAGTTCATTGTTTATCCCTCGGCCTAATCTTGAGTCCTGACCTTCAATGGATGCGCCTCCAGCCATAGTTCTAGCATATTGTGATCTTTTTCATATAGCATAGATAATGACATGGTGAGTTTTAAATAAGAAAATCAAATTCAGAGCAATTACCTCCTGAGTGAAGCCATAGCTACAACCTCACACAAATCTCCATCAACTTGGAATACCATGTACTTTTTTGTTTTTAAATGTTTTATTTTAGAATAATTTAGATTTATGGAAAATTTGCAAGAAGATTACAGAGAGCTCCTGTATGCCCCTCATCTTGGTTTCCTAGTTAGAATCTTTTAATTAATAGAGGCTTATTACTATAATTTTTTGTTAAGTAAGAATTGCAGGCAAGTCACAGAGATTTATCTAAACCATGGAGGCCAATTACTACCTCTTCATGCCTCCCATATTTTCAACGGCTGTAATCCTGGACCCTGGGAATGAGAGTGCTCACTGATAGCCTGGAGGGCCAGATATGCAGGTCTTCCTGGCTAAAGCAGGACATTAACTCAGATTGTACAAAGATTCCCTACCATTCAGGCTGAATAAACACAGTTTTCCAGTCTATATGAAAGGATGTCACAGCATCTCCATCCTTATCCTGCAAACATTTCAGAGGCCTCCCCTTGCAGGTAATTTTGCTGTGTCTGACTCTAGATCTTTCTTGTCTGGGTATGGACTGGGTAAGAGCTCAGAAATCATTATGGTTTGGCTAACATGGGGTATTTAATGTGATCAAAATGAGTGAGGTAGCCACAACTAATTTGGTCTTCCTTAACTGTATTAGTAACTTTTCATTTGCTGGCACAGTATACTCAACATTTACAACTTAGAGGAGACGAGACGTATCTTGGTTTATGGCTGCTGTGGGTGCAGTCCATCATCACGTAGCTCCAAGGTAGAAACCACATGATGAAGGAAAGCTTTCAACTCATGCCAGCCAGGAAGTAAAGAGAGAAGGGAGGAGTGAAGAACAAGAATACAGTCTTCCTCATCAAACCCCAGTGACCCACCTCCAGGCAGGCCCCACCTCCTAACAGCACATTCAGCTATAAACACATCCATGGATTAATCCACAGATGAATATAGCAGTTTCTTGATCCAATTACTTTTCAAAAGCCCACTTCTGAATATATAAGATTTTTGGAGAACATTTTAGATCTAAACCATAACACTAACTCAAATCAGTGACAAGTTACATGTTCCAGCCCATAGCTCTTCAGCATGAGAACTCTAAACTATGATGCCTTGAGCCAGGCCATTTCGTTCTTTGCAGTATCTGAGTTCCTCCAGGCTCTACTTGCTTTTTACTCTGGCTAACTCCATAACCTACTCTCTTGAATACTACTGTGGTCAGCCACAATGGAAGCTGAAGAAGTGAGAACCAGTGGCCTGCAATACACAAACTCCAAGTCTTGATATTAGAGTTGTCTATCCTTACCTCACCTCTCCTATGAAACCTGCAGACAGTGCATTCTCTCTGCCTCTGCCAAATAGTTCTTTTGATTTTCCATCATCTGTGAAAATGCTGCTGCCTCTTGTTTACCCCAAGTTCATTATTTTATTACCATCTCATTATTACCTTTGTTTTATTACCATCTCATTATTTCACTGAGGGGGGGATGTTTCCATGGTGATGCAGAAATCTTACCATTTTGAATCCAGCTAAAGCACATTAACACACAGGTTAGGAGTTTTTAAAGAGGAGACATTATTCAGGACGCTATGGAGAGGGTAATAGGGTTATAAGGTTTGCATTTTTATGTTTTATGGGAAATGGTATATTCAAGTTAGTAGAGGTGAACTGAACAGCATGTGTGGGCAGATGAAAGGCCTGGGTTGTTTCCTTTATTCTAATTAGCCTGCTCACTTAATGTATTAATGAGAGCTGTCAACCTAACACCAGTGCACCAAGGTTGAATATGTCCCCATACCTGTCCTGGAATTTGGAGACTATCAAAGGAGACTGTCAAGGAGGAAGCAAATACTGTAGTTAAAACAGAGGGTGACAGGGATTTCACAGGAGGTGGCCAACAGACCAGTAGGCAAGCTGCAGGGGCCTCCAGTGGGAAGCTGTATTGTGGTCTGGTCGCCATGTTCCAGATGTGTCTTCTTGGTGTGATCTAGCTCCAGGGACCAGCTCCCATAAGACTGATGTGCAAATCATCATGAATGCGTATCTGTTTTAAATGATGGGAAGAGCCAACCACCCAAAGAAAGAAAAAAAAAGATGAATTCTCTCCTATGGGCCATATCACATGAGCTACTAAATTATAATTTTGAAAATCCCAGAGCCAGTGCCATTGAGGATGTTAGAGTCGGCTTGCTTTGCTTCATCAGAATCAGTTACACAGACTTCTTCCCAAATACACATTCACTGCCTTCACATTGAGTACCTACAGCTGAGCATGGCTGGGGTATTTACACCATGATAATCAGCAAATGTTTCAAATGAGTACCTTTCTCATTGCCTGGAAATCTGACTGTTAGACATTTCCCACTGTACCACTTGACCTGTCACCTGGACCATAAACTATACTCACCTTGGTAGGAGAGGGTATCATATGTCCTAGGGAGGGCATGACCCATACATTTTTTTAAACTCTTCTTGCCATTCATGTGTCCAAGCAAGAACCCTTCTGGTGAATAGATCAGTGTTACATCCCAGCCTAGGAAGCTGAAAAAAAATTAGCTAGTTCTGTAGGTTGACATTACTTACCTCTGCTCTGGGGCTGACCTTGTATTCCATAGGAAACTTACTTTATAGATTTCAAGTTCTTTGGGGACCGCATCAGTGTTGGCCGTGGGCACACTATTGGGGTGGGGAGTGGAGGCATGAAACAAAAAATAAGAAACAAGAGTGAGACGAGGGCTGGTGTCATTTTTAGTTATATTTAGGGCATCTACCATCAAATATATTTTCTTAATAGCAGTAGATTTAGGGGATGCTTCAACTTTATGCTAAAATTGGCCTTCTGCTGATCTTGGGTCTTGCTTTGGACAAATGGAGGGCAGAAGAAGCCACCACTGAGTGGAGTTTGCTTTTCTTAATGAGGGATATAGTGCCAAAAAATTAAGTTTCTTTCATTAGTGAAAATGAGGCTCCTTCATCAACTTTCACATTATACCAAGCAAGGAGGAAAAAAATACAGGCAAGACAGAGGGGAAGGAGCCTAACCAAAGTAAACAATTATTTTTGATTTACTGATCCCTGCAAGAAGATGGAGCTTTTGGCAGAACAAGGAGCATCTTTCTTAATTAGTGTCATGATTTTGTGGCTGTTATTGACAATGCAATTTCTTTAGCCCCATTGTTTCCCAGCACCAGCCTCATGCCCTGTGCATCTCACCATGTAGGTTGAGGACCCCACTGGAGGGATACTAGTGAAAGAGGATTCTTAGCTTTTCCCCAAGAAACCACAGGGTGGCCCAGACTATAACCCAGTGCAGTGTTAGAGCCAGCTCTGCTTTCAAGTTGCAGTTTTAGCATGTAGTTATGTGACTGTTGGCAAACTGCTAAGCTCAAGGAGCCCTTGGTTTAATTAGCTTGCTCATCTACAAGATAGAATCATCAGACTTGTGTTCATAATTTTGTTGAGAGAATGAGAGTTGAGGTATGGAGCACACTGTATAGACATGAAAATTTACAGTTCTGAGCAGTAGCGATTAGACAGATTAGCAGACTGATTTCTGCAATCTGTTGACAGGTACAGTATTCACTGCCTTAACAAATAATGAGTACCTACTGTATTCTAGGTACTGTTCTAGACACTGAAGTTATTTCAGTGACCCAAACAGACCAAAAGAATCCTCATCCTCATAAAGCTAGTCTCTGAGCATAACACTCATAATTCACAATGAACATTATTATTTTAGCAGAGAAGACACTGAAGGCCCCAGTGGACTGGGCTTTAACTGAATCCAGTATTTCTGCTTTCTGGAAATTAAAGGGGTTATAATCCACACTCACTAGTAGAAAGTTAGGTGCATAGCCTCTCAAGCCAACATTTACTGAGGCTCTACAGCAAAGCACTGCTCATCCCTTTGAGGCAGGACTATACAGAGCAACCAAGGCACAGAGTTCAAGAAACCGGCCCAAGACCACACAGCTTAACATTGGCAGAATCAGTGTTCAAAGCCAGATATGCCCAATATTCGTCTTTGCCATGCTCATTTGGACACCAGCTTGATAGATGGAATATCTTCCTCAAAGCTTCCTTCATTCTAGCTTCTAGGCACAGGTATGGGTCTAGGTATCTGGAGAAAAGTCTGATTTTAATTAGTAAACTTCATAAGGACAGTAAAAACATCTTTTTGCCTGGCACATTATAGAAACTGAGTTCTTGAAACCTATTAATTCAAAAATCTTTTGACTGAGTGAATGAATGTATTAGATGTGTCCTTCTTGTCTGTTGGGTTTTCTGCAGAAGAGAAAAGACTTTCTCACTTACTGAGCATAAAAGTCAGCAACATACATACATTTGCTGAGATAATGTTGCCTTTGACTGGTGAGCCAATAAGATATGGTTACATGGAAGAATGGCAGGAAATTAGAAAAGAACTAGGCCTGGTCATGAAGTGTCTTAGATGGTGTGTGAAAGACATTGGATTTTATTTAAGGGCTGTGAGCATCCCACAAAGAATTTTTGCACAAACGTGTGGCTGAGGTGTTTTAGAGCTAAGGCAAGATTCTAGAGCCCAGGTGAAGATGATTTGGCCCAAGATTAGATCATAAAATACTGACAGAACAGGAATTAAAAACCCCAGAGGTAAGAAATTTCTTCTAAGCCACACTGTATTTTCTTTTAAAAATTTAACTTACACATGAAAACATAAGGTTGTATATATTAATGGGGTACCATGCAGCGTTCAATACGTGTATATCTTGCATAATGCTTAAATCGGGTTGAACATATTTATCAAGCGGTTATCATTTCTTTGTGGTGGAAAATTTCAAAATCCTTTCTTCTAGCTTTTCGAAGTATAACAGTATTAATTGTTATCTGTAGTCACCATGCTGTGCAGTAGCACATCAGAGCTTCTTTCTCCTATCTATGACTTAGCCTTTCTTTATCTGTTGACTAGCCTTTCTTTATCCCTCTTCCTCTCCCCCCTTCCTAAGGCTTCTGGTAACTATCACACTACTCTGCTCTCAACTTCAATGAAATTAACTTTTTCACATTCCATATATGAGTGCAAACATGTGGTATTTATCTTTCTATGCTTGGCTTACTTCACTTAATGTAATGATCTCCAATTCCATCCATGTTGTCCTAAGTGACCATATTTCATCCTTTTATGACCAGATAGCATTTCATTATATATATGTACCACGTTGTCTATCCATTCATTGCTTGATGGACACTTAGGTTGTTTATATTTCTTGGCTATTGGGAATAGTGCTGTATTGAACTGAGAAGTAGAAATGCCTCTTTGACATACTGATTTCATTTTTTTTGGATGTATACCTGGGAGTAAGATTGTTGGGCCATATGGTAGTTCTATTTTTAATGTTTCAAGGAACCTCTGTACTGTTTTCTGTACTAATTTACATTCCCACCAACAGTGTGCATGGATTCCCTTTGTCTCCTCATCCTCAGCAGTGATTATAGTCTTTTTGATATCAGACATTCTTATTGAGGTGAGGTCATCATTGTAGTTTTGATTTGCATTTCCCTGGTGTTTAGTGGTATCACACCGTATTTTCTTAATTCTTACAGGAAAATGTGAATTGAGCTTTAAATCTGGCTATTTATGCTCAGGAAGTTTCTATGTTTCGTTTTGTTTTGTTTTTGACTATCACTACCAAGTAGAAAAATCTCTACCTTATATACCAGAATTTGAGAGACGCTCATATCTGCCAAAAAGTGCTACCTGACCAAAATATTTTCTTTCTAATCAAATGGGTATTTAGGGGCTGGGATCACAAAAGGGCAAAAAAGGATAATGGGTCAACATTCCAGAGAACATCTTCAAATAGGTTTCTGGAAACACACTGAAGGAGGTCTAGGATATTGCAGACATTGGAAAAGGGGTACTTGGAGATCTGTGATCATCTTTCCTGGTGTGCTCAGGCACAGCATGCCCACACACATGCACCCCTGTCCTCTGCATCATCTGTGTGCCCTGTTCATACTTCTGGGACATCACACGCACATGTGGCATTGACTGCATATATCTCCCACACATTCTAATGCACCCATACATACACAAATGCATTTTCCTCACACTCAGTGAAATATACCCACTGTACCCTCACATCTGCAAGAGCAGATGCAATGCCCTAGCTTCACACGCCCTTTACACACCCCTGCAGACGCCTCCCGCACACCCCCGACAGATACAGAGATTCCTGTCAGGAAGCACAGTACTGACTGTGCATCGTGCAGTTTTCACAGCACACCCACACAGCTCAGGCGCTCAGCCACAGGCACATACCAAACACCAGTGTCAAGACCTTCCCACTCACACAGTGTACCACCTCATACCTACCCACCCAAGTCACATTGACACTCACAGCAATACCAGATCACAGCAAGCCACAGCCCACTTTTATTCTATATTTATGTCTATGTCTATATCTGTGTTCATACACACTCATGTCCTCTCTGCATTCTCATTCACATACTCTCTCTCACACACACACACGCACGCACCATGACTACACCATGCATATAGATTGTATTTATTTTTTAGCGATCCCAATTCAAAGGTGAAAAAATTGCCTGAGGCCACATATAATCCTAGCCTACAATCACTAAAAATACTTTTTTTTCAAGCTTAAAAAGTTTACAGGGAAATAAAATTCTATTTGCCTATTTTTAGCTCCCCTGAGGTTAAATATGTCCTTATTCCCTGCTCAGGCAGCTTCTGGGATTATGTAACTCCAGCATCTCTGACTTCTGACGTCAGCACCTTTTCTACCCTCGGTGACGGCGACGGTGACGGAAGTGCGACATCCTTTCATCTACTGGCACCTCAGGTGTCCTAGGCGAGGGGATGTTTACTGCTGGGGCTGAGGGGTGGAGTATGTGGGGGAAGCGATGCTCTCAGCCAGTTCACTGAGTTTCCCTGGCACAGAGATGCCTGTCAGGAAGCATAGACCAACATACGAAAGATGATCTGTCCCTGCCATGTTCCCTTCTCAAGCTGTCTTCATGGGAGACAAACATCTGGGAAAAAAGAAGGGGGCTCCTGCTGACCAGGCTGTACCTCTGAGGGTGTGTGGAAGGGGAGCTGGGATAGCGGAGGGACCCGTGTGTAGAGAAAGTGTGCGGTTCTGTACCTTGGGCTCTGTCGCTCATGCTTTCTGGGCACAGCGTAATGGGGGTTTGCAGAACTCACCTGCCAGCAGGGTTGGAGTAGTCACTGTGTCACTAGGTGGGATAAGAAGATCACAGTGACCAAGCACATGGTACCTGGAGTCAGGGTGCCTTACTTTGATTTCTGGCACCCTTATCAATTAGCTCCTTGAGGCTGGTCAACTTACTTTACTTTTCTGAGCCTTTATTTCCCCAACTCTAAAATTGGGATTTTTGTGATGTTCAAAGAGAGTCGTGAAATGAGCTTATAACAGTGCTCAGCACATGGAAGATTCTCAACAGCCATCATCCTCATCATTTTTTAAAACCAAGCCTATTTTTCTGTATCAGCTCTGGCCACCGTTGACTTCTAAGCAAGCCCCACCCTCACATCTATCCTTCTGAGGCATGATGGCTGCCCTGCACCCATACTGACCTTTCTATAGCTCCCAGAATGTACTTATTGCATGGTCCTTCACCTCTGATTTTTTCTCATTTTATTTCATCTGCATGGACTACTGCCTTTTCCCTGTTGGTGTACCAAGCTTCTGATTGCTCTTCAAGAGTGGGCTCAAGGACTAGGGTGCAGCTCAATGGCGGAGTGCTCTCCAGCCTGTGCGAGGCCCTGGGTTCCATCTCTAGCAGAGGAAACAAGATGGGCTCAGACATGATACCCAATATGGACTTAGGTGTTTCTCCTGTTGCCTCACTGCTCCTTATGCATGGTGAGTCCTGTTCCCGAGCCCTGTCTTTCACCACCACAGCAGACTTGGCCTGCTTTGACAGCAGCAGGAGTAACAGAGGAATAATGAAGGCTCACAACAGCGTCAAGATAATGAGATCAGCCTCCTCCGACCTGTGGTACTTACAGCACATTCTAGGTACCACGGACATCTTGTCAGAGGTACAGATTACAGGCTTACCCCAGACCTACTGAATTAGAACATGAATTTTAGTAATGAGGTGACTCATTTTTGCACAACAGTGTTAGACAAGCCTCGTCTAGGACTCACTCTGTGTGGTGATAGTGACCGGCAGGGTGACAAGTCGGGTGCACCCTTGAGCTCTTGACTAGCTTCGAGTGGTTTCAGCCATGACCATGGAAGAAACTCTAATAGGTATGTCCAAGACGCAAGTACGAACACAACTGTCTTTTTGTTAATCCTCAAATCATCCTTTTGCACTTTATCTTTTCCTTCATCCAAAACATCTCCCGACTCTGTCCTGTTATTTCCAAGGTGGAACCAGCATGCTATGGATTACTCTCCTCCTAATTATTGTTTATTTCACTTATATATAGATTTTCTTTTTTATATTTTCGCCAATAAGAGGAGGGAACTTCATAAAATGACCAACCAAAAGTGGTACCCAGTCTCTTTGATTTTCAATGGATCGGATGCTCCCTCCATTTGGCTGGCTACAAACAAACTCATTGTCTTCTCATGGTCATGAGATTATAACTGTGCTGTAGCTGTAGACTTCTTTCCCCTGAGTCTTTATGTATATAAAGACTTAATTAAAATTAAAGACTTTATATATTAAAATAAAAAGACTTTATATATAAATATATATTTTTGTTCATGCATATTAATTATGCAGGGTAATGGGTTTAATAGTGCCATTTTCATACATGCACGTAACATACTTTGATCATGTTTATTCCCAAATACCCTCCTTTACTCTCCCCTTTCCTCCAGTTGATCCTTTTCTTCTTCTTTAGTAATTTCCCTTCTACTTCCATGTCATTTTTTTCTAGATTATATCTGCTGAGACATGTTACCTCAAATCCCCTCAATTAGAAGCTATCGCTACTGTTGTTATATAAAGAGTATTTCCAAATTTATACAACTGCATAATTAAACTTTTACAAACTCTTGAACTAAATGCATTTTATATGCTTATAAATTAGCCAACTGCATTTCTCTCATTCAGAAAAATAGATTTGACTGCTGATCGTTCTGCATATCAGTACCTTCCCGCTTTGAGGCATTTATCATTAATTTCTAATCTTGAGATAGGACCACAAATTAGCTGGCATATAATAGATATTCTCAGGAAAAAAAGGTTTTAGATTCACGAATAAATAAATAGGACCTTTGGGTCCAAACAGTCCAACTTTTTCACGTCCCCATCCCAAGGATTTCTAGCACATAGTAGGTGCTGCAGTTTGTTTTGAATGAATGGATTGGGTAGAAGCAGCAGTCAGCCCAACAGACTTTGTCTCTAGGGATCCTTGATTAAATTGTGTAAGGAAAAGATCAGGAAAGAAAATAGAAACCTTATTTCATGCATATTGTCATACTGGTTTTTTTCATCCAGTATAAATAAATAAAAGGGGCTAGTTCCAACAATGGAACTGTGAAAATACCCAGAGTTGCATATATCAAGTCTACCACTCTCTAGAAATAAACTCTTCTAGTCGAGCTACTTATTTCAGGCTCTATTTTTCTCCCAGAATAAATCTGCTGTCCTCTATACACGTCAAGAGAGATTGTCTACGACATCCTTATCTTTAGGCTTGGTGGGTTTATCTATTGCTATTCTTCTTCTGTCTCTCTTAGAATCTGAATATCTCAGTCTTCTTAGGGCTTTTTAAAGTAACAGAAACTATGGATGATTTAAACAAATACTGATCTATCGGGAGAAATGAGGGCATGCTCAGAGAACCACAGGAAATGCTGGAGAACCATACTTTAGAAAGGAAAGAGGCCAGGGATGTTTCAGAGATCTGGGAACTAGAGGTATCTTTTCAGCATATACTGTCATTAGGATGGTTGGACTTCAACAATTTTCCGTTATTGGGTCCCTGAACTCAAGATTCAAATCCCAGGGTTATTGTCAAATCTCAGGTCTGTCTTGGGTCACTTGTCCAGTCCTTGGCCAGGCAAGTATGGAATATTTTGATGGGTTGATCACGATTGTGTCAGAAGGAGGAAGAATGGTATTGCAGTAGGAAGAATAATGGTTCCTCAAAGATATCTACAACTGAATCACTGGAAACTATGAATATGTTATGTTACATGGCAAGGGAATATTAAGGTTGCAGATAGCATTAAGGTTGCTGATCAGTTGATTTTAAATGAGCAGATTATCTAGGCCAATATAATCACAGGATCTTTTCAAAGTAGAAGTAGGTAGAAGAATGTCAGGGTGATGCACTGTGAGAAAGACTCAATCAGCCAACTTTAAAGACAGAAGGGGCCCTTGAGCCAAAGAATGTGGCAGCCCCTAGTGGCTGACAAAGGTAAGAAAAGGGTTTATCCTCCAGTCTCCGGAAAGGAACATAGCTTTGTTGCCTGCTTGATTTTAGACAGGTGAGATCCATTTTGAATTTCTGACCTCCAGAAATACAGGTGTATATTTCTGTTATCTTAGGCCACTAAACTGGTGGTAGTTTGTCACAGCTGCAATGGGAAATGCATATAGATATCAGTCAGGAAAAACAGTACATGTGTAACAGTACAGAGTGTGCCTTTTCGTGTTGGTTTTTATGATGTGTGTTTGATAGAAAGTTTGGTAGATGCAGTCCACTTAGGGATGGAGAATCATGATTTTCTTCGGAGGCCAAGCACAGAGGAGGTGCTTGCTGGACAGTGGAACTCATTAGCTCTTGGCTGTGGTGTGCAGCGGACCATCAAGGTACTCTGTGTCTGTTCTTCTAGAACCTTATGGTGAAATTTCAATGTGTGACTTCCCCCTAGGGAATGGGAGTCTCCAGGCCCTGTTTCCAGCACCAGCGTTTCCCACCCCATTGCAAGCTCCAGCGAACAGAAACGTGGACCTCTGGAGGGGACTAAACCTGAGGTTCCAGGATGTTTGCCAGCCTTCTCTGCAGCATGAGAAAATATTGTACTTGATGATCGTTCGTTTTGATTACACTTCTGCTTCAGAGATTATGGTACTTTTTCCTGTGATGTTTGGGAATGAAGCATATCTGGGTGTTGGTCTCTGCCCATCAGAAATCAGTGTTGTGATATAATTACATTTGTGAAGCAGATGGATCATCAGCAAGCACGTGGCTGGAGCTCCTGTTGCAAACAGAGGCAACAGATCCGAGGGCTGGGGTGGGGGGTGGGCGCTGAAAACTCCTGTCTGTTCCCAGATAGGAGCCATCTAGATCGTGTCTCCGATGCTTTTGCAAGGACGTAGGCAGGGAGACAAACAGAAGCTCTGGGAAGGGAATTAAAATTCGTTAAGTCCCTACTATGTGTTGGGTTCTGTCTGTGTCTGTCTGCTTGTAATTTAATATGTAAGACAAACCTGAGAAATAGGTTCAATTATTGCTCTTCTACAGGAGAGAAAACTGAGGCTTAAAGAAGTTCAAGGTAGGGGTCTACAGGTACTGAGCTGGTACGGCAGGCGTTAGGGCTTCCTACCAAATATTTCCTGCTCTCCTGCTGAGCGCAGGAGGATTTCTCTGGTCTTCATCCTTCCCAAAGTATAGTTTCTTATTTTATGACTTTTGAATGGTGGTAGATGCATGTGACTTTCTTAGGGCAGTAAAATGTGAGCAGAGACAAAATGATCTCTTCTGAGTGGGAGGTTGAAGAGCCAACGCACAATTTGCTGGTCTGCGTTCCCTCTGCCATGGCGGCGATGGGCAATGTTCCGAACAGAGGCTGCTCTGTCAGCTGCTCTTGGCAATAGGATCACAGAGCAGAGCTCTCAATGTTTGAGAGACATGAAGCATGAGTGAGAAAGGAAACTTCATTGTTTTAAGCCACTGATATTTTTGTGGCTATTTGGTGAAGCAGCATAATGCTGTCTGATATAGCTGTTTACAGTCTGGGATTTGAGCACTTGTTGGTCTGGCTTCAACTTTTAAGCTCTTACATCTACACTTACTTCTACGCCAAAGAAGTCTTGGTTTCTTATTCATGTTTTGTACAGAGAGTGAGACTCTCAGGTTTAGGGTCGTTCCCCATGATTCTTGACTTACCAGGGCCTGGGAGGGAAAACCAGGTTACATGGTCCTCCTGTTGTTGTGTAAAAGATTGTTCTTGTCTCTCCAGGAAGGTTGCAAAGATGGAAACTCTGTGCCTCTCTCTACACCTCTCATGGCGCACCTGGCTATGTACACCATAGATGTTGATGAGATGTTTCTAGGAGGAGTTATTGGAACAGCTTAAACTGGTCAAGCCAATGATGAACTAGGATGGGATATCGGGACAGAATTGAATAAACTGGGGCAGAATGGCTTGAAACTGAAGAGGCTGAGTCACAGTGGAGTGAGATGAAATGGGCGTGTATTATGATAGAATGCATTGAACTGGGATTGAGTGAGATGAGTTGGACTTTGGGATGGAATGGCTTAGAACAGATTGGAGTGGAATGTGTTGAAATGACAAAGGGTGGAATACTCAGCGTAGAATGGAACGAATTGGATGGAAAGGAGTTATTTATTTTTTTAGAAGCATATATTGGAATGAAACGAATTGGGATGGAATAAGATGGTCATTTTGTTCTTTTCTTCTGGTCCCTTACCCTTCCTCCCACCCCTTCTCAACCTGGGACTATTTTTGTTACTGTAAGTAACAAAACGTTGATAAAATGCCATTATTAACTGATGGCTTCTCTCTAATGGAAATAATTTTGATCTCCTCATTAGCTCCACTAGACTGCTTCAGGGATGGTCTCTGGCCTTTAATTGTGTGTGCATGTGTGTGTGCACGCGCATGTGTGTGCATATGCATCATGGGGGTAGAGGACAATGCTAGTTGTAGTGCTCAGATTACAGCCTTTGAACTAACTAGCCATTACTGGGCCTGGGGAAAACATTGCTGGGTCAAGGTGGCCATTTGGTCCATACCTTTTAGTGAGGTACATCTTACTATATCATTACTTTTTCTGCCTATTCCCTGTTTCTCCCTCCCCTATTCTCTGATCCCCATAAAGCGACAAGAGGCTTTCTCTGCTTTTGCCTTTCCTTTCCCAGAATGAGGGAATGCGCTTGGAAACAGTTGCCGAGGAAGCAATCTTGTTTTTGAAAAAGAAAGTGTAAAATATGTGTTTGCGGGGATGCCAAAGTGGAGTGAGTCTTATTTAAGAGATTGGGGTGGTGGGAATGTGTTTACACGGCAAGAAAATGCAGACTAGGTGTCTGCTGTTTCTTCAGTGGATGATATTTTGAAAGGATTTATGATATATCTTTTAATTCATTGTTACTGCTTCCGGCCCAGGAAAGTGTGCCTTCCGGGTGCTATTCATGTAGCTTGGGTTAAGCAGCAGAAAATGGACAGGCAGTCTGATCTTGTGCTTACCTCATAGAAATCTGCGAATGCCCAGCTCAGACAGAGCCGTATACAGGTGCGCGACTGGGTGCATCCATTACTGCTGTGAGGATTCAGTGAGGTGGTATGTGCACCTTGCTTGGGATAGAGTCTGCCACACAGTAAGCTCAAAATAACTGTTAATCTATTATTAACTGTATGCCCGTGTGCGTGTGCATACAAGTCCTGCAAACACTCATTGATAGATCCAGTTGTTTACATGTATGAAATTACACCTTTTCACAACCGTGCATACCAACAGCTAGGCATATCTGTGGGGTAATATGGATATGGAGAACTCTGTGCACACTCATAATTGCATCGATACAATCAGACATGCTTTCATCTGTGTACATGACTCCACATTGTGTGCACTCTAAAATATGAAAGAATAAAAAAGGAGCTGAACATATTGGATGTTTTTATACAGAAGATACATAGATGCCATTTTTGAACTTTCCCTTGGAAACCTTGTGGAGGACTTTTCAAGCATGTGTCAAAAGATCCTCAGTTAAAGGCTTGTTTCTGTATTTCACTCCTTTGTTCCCAAAGTTTCTTTTTTCCATCTCTCTTGCTGTTACCTACATTCTCATCCTATGTGTTTGTCCATGAGTCTGTGCATCCATCTGTCTGTCCAACTAAGATGATTTATATGCTCACTCTAGGTTAAACATGGTGTTGGGTGCTGTGCTATAAAATTGATAGGAGTCTACCTTCTTAGGACCTCTCATTTATCTTAGCACCAAGGGATTTTTTTGCTAATAGATGTAAAATGATTCATAGTCAGAAAGCTCTATTTCATACATTGTAATTCTTGTTCAGCATAGAAAATCTCAGATTTTGGATCTAGAACGCCTGGGTTCTAGAAATCCTAGTTCTGACAATCATTTACTATAATAGGACAAATTACCTAACATTTTTGTGCTTCAGTTTCTCATCAGTAAAACATAGATCACAGAGGTGCACATTTCATAAGCTTTGGTGAAAACTGAAACAATTCATACAGGGAGAACCCTTCCAACAGAGCATGGCGCATGGTAAGTGCGGTGTGTTGTGGCTCAAATTGCTGCTGCTGATTCTCTCAGACAGGCCTGTGCAGTGGTGGTGTGATCCTCACTTTGCACACAGGGAAGCAGGAGCAGAGTGGTTCAGTGTGACTGTGTGACCGGATGACTGCTGCTGCCCCCAGCTGTCCTCTTGTTTGCTCCCACTGATGGAGACTCGCTCCCGCCCCGCCACAGTCGTTCATTCCTTCTCCCAGGCTGGTGCAAACTGGTACTGGACAGAGATTTGAGTCTTGTTCTGAGCATGCCACGGCCCAGTGGGGCCCCACCTTTGTTTGTTTGGGATCATTATTCTCCAGATTTGATTTATCTCTACAGAGTTCTCATTCCCTCTAGTATGGACTCCTCGGTTAGTCTGAAACAAGATTTTTATGTTGTGAAGTGTTGGTAGAGAGTAGTGTCATGGGGTGAATTGTGGCACATTAGAAAAAGCCAGGAGTTTAGGGGTGGGTTCTAGTCACTTCCAGATGGGGCAGTTTCCTCTCCTTTCTGTGCCTCACCTGTAAAATGGGATGGCAGTTTTCCTCCAGTGTTCCCCTTCAGAGCAGTGTAGAAATAGAAGAAAAACATGTGCTTTGTCTTCAGAATGACCAACGTTCAAATCCCAGATCTGCCGCTCCCTAGCTGGGACTTGCTCGTCTTCCCTTAGGCTGAGTCAGTTTAAATTCTTTAGTTGCAAACAAAAGAATCAAACTCTCAATGATTCTTGCAGAAAATGAATGTATTAAAAAGATATTAGGAAGCCCATACAATTTTCAAGGTGTCTAGGAAAGTGGCCTTGAAAATGAGAAGAGACAGAGAGATGTAGTAATCTGAATGTCCCCTGAAACCATGCCACAGAAACTGTCCTGTTGCCCCCATTGGACACGGACTGCTGCTCCACGAATGGCTTCTTCCCTGACCCATTTGTTATGCCACCGCTCCCGTTTCAAAGTCTGTGGCTGATGCCTCTGATTGCCCAAGTCTGTGGCTGATACCTCCGATTGCTCAAGTCTGTGGCTGATATCTCTGGGTCACATGCTCTGTCTTGAGCAGGATGAGAGACTAGGGAAGCAAATATTTGCTCTTTTCAGCTTCTTGTAAATAGGCACTATCTTGTTCCAAAACCCGTAAGATGGAGGACTCTCCAAACATAGGATGAGATAACGCAGATGATTAAAAAATTATAAAACAAAAACAGGTTAAACTAAAACTGCAACTCACAACTACACTATGGATTGTAAAATTTGGAAAACAAGACCTATTTCTAAGAATTCTTGTGAAAGTTACATGAACTAACATGAATTAGGCATGGTACCCAGCACATTAGATGTGTTAACAAATTCTGGTTTCCTGGTGGTTCCCAGAAGGCCTCTCCTTCTAGCTATGAAGAAGGTTGAGGCTTCCTTAGTCCCTCATGTCAGTTTATCTCCAGACCCCCCATGGCACGTCGATACTTCTGAGAATAATTATTCTTGAGATACAAGAGAGGAGAGCCCAGTTCTATCGAGTTAATAGAAGGAGCTTAGCATTTGGAATGATCTTATTTCCTTACTTAAAACTAGAGAAGAATTTTATTTGGAAGAAGGACAGAAATGGTTCTTGTTCATTAATCAGAGCATCCTTTGAGTACATGCTTTTCTCCTGATAAGCATTTGCTGTATTTTTATGCCACCAAACCCTTCCCTTTGGTGTCAGGCCCCATAGATATTAGATACCTATAGATAGCCTCCCTTTAAAGAGAATATAGATTCATGGGGATGTCCAAATTATTTTCCTATCCTCCAAAATCTGGTTCAGGTGCATGCTCTGGGTGAAGCTTTCCATGGCCATTTGGTCTGCAGAAATTTCTGCTTTCTTAGAATGCTTCCTAAGCTCATATTGGCTCCCTTTCTTTCTTACTGTTGTTCTTTCCATAAATATTTGTTGAGAGTCTAATATGTACTAGAGAGGGGATACAAAGTGGGCAATAAAATAAACAAGCTACCCCTCTCAGAGAACTTTCATTTTTGTAGAGAGAGAGGAAATAAACAAAGAAACAGAATAATTTTGTATGTATATATGAGGTGTGAGTATTAGGAAGATTCTGAAACAATGAATTCAGGGAAGATTGGGAAACTTTATATATGTTGATGTCATTGAGTTCCCTTCTGTGAACGTGGGGGTCATGTGAAGACCCGGGGAGAGAATTCCAGGTATAGGGAGCTAAAGGTGCACAGACACTGTGGTAGCCGTGGATTGGTGTATTCTGGGGGCATATAAAGGGTTTTCCTGGCTAGAGAGCAATGAAAGGAAGAGAGTGATAGATAAAGTTTAATAGTACTTAGTGTCTTGGCCTATGTGATCAAATTTTCTACAAGTCAGACTTGCTTGTTGTCTTCTCGGTGTCTGCTTGTTACTAAGCCAGTATGTACTGTTCAAGAAGTACCTAAGTTTAATTGCCGATTGACATTTATCCCACCCCTGTTGTGTGTTAAATGGTCTAGGCAGCCCTGGCAACTTCTAGTTATTATTTCCTATAAAATAGTGAAGCCAAAAGGAGTTCATGATTGGTCTGGGTATATCTACATTTGAGTTATGTTTTGCTAATGTGTCAAATCAGGGGGCCCAAACCTAAGCATAGATTATAAGAAGCAAAATATGATGCAAATATTCTCTTCAAGGACAGTTTTCTTTCACCATCTCAGGCTTAAAGATACAGCCTTCTGAACCTAATATTTAACAACCACCTTGTAATACATGTACATAAATCTATGGCAGCATCTCTGTTAGGACATGCCGACGGGTGAGAAGTAGTGTTGCCGTGACCCCTCCTAATGCTGCTGCCTCTGGCTGAGCCAAAGCAGCTGAGAACACAGCATCTCCTTCTTTGGTTGTGTGCTTTCAAAGGAACAACTAGATTTTCAGCCTTGGGGTAGACACCGGTGTTGAAATGACCATTGTTCCTCTCTCCGACCCTTTCCCTATGACAGGAGAAATAGAAAGGTTGGCATTTCTGCCAAAGCTTTACAAATGATTTGCTGAAAAAGGCAGCCCTCGAGTAGAACCAGAGACATATGTCTTCCAATGGAACTATAGAAATTCTCAGACATTTATGTCCTGGCTGGATCCAGGAAGTTGTATGCAGGGAGAATTACAGTTTTTGCACTGCTCCAGGCTGCCCAAGAATTTTGGTGATGTCTGTGGAAAAATAACATCTCTCAGAATGGTCAAAAGTCTAAGAGAGGAGAATTCTGCTATGTCGATGGCCACTTTTTGTAACATTACCAGGGTGCCTTCATCAGCTGCCCAGACCTCTGTGTCACTGCACTTAGCAGCCTATGTGGTTAAGCCCACGTGACACCTGGTTTCTACCACCTTCTCACTGCCATGTCTTGTTGTTCAGCGAATTGTCTTAACCTACCTTGCAGCTTCTCATTTACTTAATCATACTCTTTCATTTGAGTCTTGATTCCGGTACCTTTTACATCTCAACCTTGAACTGACACCTTGCAGCTAAGAAGCCACATCCACATGGACTCAATGGCATTTTTTTCCTGTCCCAGTCATCCCTTGTGTGTTGGTCCAGATTCATGGCTAGGACCCAGGCGGTGAGGAAATAGTCTATTTCTCTTGTCTGTACATTCTAAGTTTTTTGTCCCTGATTCTTAGATATTTCAGCCACTTATGTCTATGTCGGGTTCTTTCAATAGCCAGCACACTGGAGAATTACGGACTCTGTTCTATAAGAAAAACTCATTTCTGGCTATTTTTTTCTCTAGTAGTGTTATACATGTAGGATTTCTAAAGTTTGTTTCTTTGGGGAACTTTTCCTAGAGGAAGAGAAAGGACCTAAGGTGTGGCTGTAAACTGAAAATGAATTTGCCCATATGGCCCCCAGAGTTCTCAAGTAGGTAATGTAAGGTTTGGTAGCCAGAAAGGTGGGTGTTTGGCAGGTGGTGGGAGAAAGCTTTTTCCTGGGGACAGAGCATATGCGTATAATTCTCAGGTTCTAAGGAGAATTGTTTGGTATGGAAGAATAAGTATGAATTTTAAGAGCATATGCATATAATTCTCAGGTCCTTTGGAGAACTAGTTGGTATAGAAGAAATAAAAAGAGTAAGTATGAGTTTTTAGGATTTATGAGTGGGAGTAGAATGGTGTAATTCTTTCTTGGGAAACAGGGAAGGGAAGTAGGTATTTGTCTGGATATGAGTGATTAAGATACAAATTAAACAAGATATTCAGGTGATACCTATAGGACTGTCAAGGAAAAACACTTTGAAAACTAGAGATGTTCTTTTATACTCACTTAGCATCAATCACTGTGATGAACATAGAGAACATCTTTAATACACAGTGCTGATTGCTAGAATGATAAACCAAATTCCATTAAAACAAACTCAAGCTTTCTCCAAATTCTTCCCTGTGATAGAATTGGGTTATGGACCTGGAAATAAGTAGGCCACTACTGTATTGGGCCTTGATGGTGTTTTATACACCAGATTTTATTATAATGCCATTTTGTATAATAGGTGGCTATTATCAGGTAGGTATATGATTATTATCATAAGAGAAAATGGGAGAGACTCTTAGCAAAGTCGATTACAGAACACTTGAAAAAGATTTCCATTGCAAATGCTCGCAGAAGGAAAGCAAATTAAGTTAGTCACGTATGTGAACATATACTGATGTGAGAAAAAGAAGGGTTTTTAGTCCCTTCTGTTTTATCACCTTGGAGTAGTTAGTAATCCTATTGTCCAAAGATGATTCTCCTGAATCCTAATTATCAAGGTGAATAACAAATTTTGGTTGCAAAGAAAAGAGAAGAAAAAGAAAGGAATAAATTAAGATATTATAAGCTAATTCTTATTATCTTATTGTTCCTTAAAAAATGTGTGCTTGCTTCAAGGACATGGATAGAGTCTGAGTGACCCCAGGTAAGTCACTTAATTTAATTTAGTCTTCGTTTCTTTGTTTGAAAGGAAGCAATAATGCTCAATAGCTAGGGTGATAGTAAGGGTGAAGTGATAAAACATGTTTGGAAGAATCCACCTAGAATCAGTCCCAGGGAGGGGAGCAAGGCAACTGGCCAATAAGTCCCAGAGTCCTTTATGGGAAAAGTTTTCATTTAACCCTGGTGAAATAACATAACATCCGTAAGTCAACTTTATTCTACTTTTCCACGTTGCTTTGGCTATTATTGACCTCTGAAAATGGAAAGGTATCCCCTGTTCCTGGTTAGGCAGAAGCAATATAGTCAAAGTGGTCACACTTCCCAAATGGTTATATAGATTATCCCAGCCCCAATCTAAGCACCAATTACATTCCTGGAGAAAGCAATCCTAAAATTCATATGGAACCAGAAGAGATCTAGAATAGCAAGAGCAATTCTGGGCAACAAGGTCAAGGCAGGGAACATCACAATCCCGGACTCCAAATTATACTACAAAGCCAAAGCCACAATGATAAAAAACAAAAACAGAAAACAAAAATCAAAGAAACAGCATGTTACAGTATTGGCAGAAAACAAAAAAACAAAAACAAAAACAAAACCGCAGATTTGTGAATCAATGGAACAGAATAGAAGATACAGAAACAACTCCAGACACACCCAGCTATGTTATTTTCAACAAAGGGGCCAAATCCCTTTGCTGGAGGAAAAATAGCCTCTTTAACAAAGGTGCTGGTAAAACTGGCTATCCACATGCTGAAGGTTGAACACAGGCCCATTTTCTCTCACCGTGCACTAAACTAAAATCAAAGTTGATCAAAGACCTAAACATTAGAACAGAAACAATCTGCTGGAAGACAGAATGGGTAAAGCTCTTGAAGACATAGATGTAGGCAATGACTTTCTCAACGAAACCCTGGTTGCACGAGAAATAATACCAAGAATCAACAAATGTGATCACATCAAATTAGAAAGCTTCTGCACAGCAAAAGAAACCACCAATGAGTGAAGAGACAAATTACAGAATAGGAAAAATATTTTGCCAGCTGCTCTTCAGACAAAGGACTAATACGTGGAAAATATAAAGAACTCAAAAAAATTAGACCTGCCATATTTAAAGATCCAGTTAAAAATGGGCATCTGAAGTGACTAGACACTTCTCAGATGTAGAAATACAAATGGCCAGTGACTACATGAAAAAATGTTCATGTAGATGGCCTTTTGAGAAATGCAAATTAAAACAATACAGGTTCCATCTCACTCCAGAAAGAATGGCTGCCATCGAGAAATCAGCCAATAACAAATAGTGGTTAGACAGCAGAGAAAAAGGAACACTTCTCTGCTGTCGGTGGAACTGTAAACTGATACAACCACTGTGGAGATCAGTATGGAGATTCCTCAAAAAACTAGGAGTAGAAATTCAATTTGACCTACCTATTTCCCTTCTAAGTATCTTCCCCAAAGAGTTAAAGACATCATGCCCAGTGATGTATGCATAAACAAGTTTATAGCAGCACAATTCAAAATAGCTAAATCTTGGAAACAGGCTATATGTTCATGAATGGATAAAAATGTGATATTTATATACAGTGGAGTACTACCTTGCCATTAAAAGGATAAACTTCAGTCATTTTTAGGAAAATGGATGCACCTTGAGACCATAATGTTATGTGAAGTAACTCATTATGTACTACAAACATGTACTAATACAATTTTTGAAAAGTAAGTTTAAGATAGAAAAAATGCTAAAAAAAAAGATAAAAAAAACAAAAAAACAAAGAGATATGTGTACCATTCTGCTAACTTTAGGAGAAAGTACTGGGTATCTGCAGATTTTTGCATACATGCCCATTATCAGTTTGAAGAATTTCTCTTCTATTAACAGCCAGACTAACAGACCAAAAAACATATAAAATGCATAGAAAAATTATATTAAATCAAGATAGACTTTTCGATTACATGTGTTGGATTTTATCAAATTATTTTTCTGTACCAATTCATATAATCATAAAACTTTCTTAGACTGCTAATATTGTGAATTATATTGATTTTCAAGCAGCAAATTAACCTTGGACTCGTGGAATGATCCCCACTAGGTCATGATGTATTAATTTTATATATTGTTGAATTTCATTCACTTGAATTTAATGAGAAAAATTTCATCAATCTTTATGACAAACATTGGTCTGTAGTTTTCTTCTCTTATAATATCTTTGATGGTTTTGTTATTGGAGTAATGCTGGCCTCATAGAATGAGTTGTAAATATTCCCTTTTCTTCATTTTTTTGGAAAAGATTTGTTTAGTCCTTAATCGTTTCTTAAACTAGAAGCTGAGGCCATTCATTTGAAATTTCCTAATGTAGGCATTTATGCTGTAAATTACCTTCAAAGTACTGCTCTAACTGAATCCCATACATTTTGATATGTTGTGTTTTCATTTCTATTCAGTGCAAAATATATTCTCATTTCTGTCTTAATGTTTTCTTTGATCTATAGGTTATTTAGAATTGTAGTTTTAGTTTCCAAGTATTGGGATATTTTCTATACTGGTTTCTAATTTAATTCCATGTGGCCATGATATACATTTTAAAAATCATTGAGATTTGTTTTGTAGCCCAGAATACAGCCCTTCTATGGTTTGTCTCTGGATTGCATTATTTCTGATAAGAAGTCTACTTTTCCTTTGTATATAATGTGACCTTTTTTCCTCTGGCTGTTTTTAAGATTTTCTGTATGTCATTGGTTTTTAGTAATTCAGTTATGATATGCCTTAGTGTGGTTTTCTTCATGTTTCTTGTGTTTGTGATTTGTTAAACTTCCTGAATTTGTACAATTTGCATAATATTTTGAGAATATTGGACATTAATTATTCAAATTTTTTCTCTTTTTTCTCCCAGGGACTCTGATGCGATATATTTTAAGCCCCTTGATATTTCCCCCAGCTCAATACTTCTACTTTCATATTTTGCTGTCTTTTAAGATTTTTTTTTCAGTATTGATTATAGTGTTACATTTTCTTGTTCACTAATTTTTTTAATTGTGTTATCTACTTTAATACAATTCAGTATATTTCTTACATCTTATATATTATAGTTTTTGTCCTTAGATCAGTGAATCTTTTTTATGTCCACTGTGTGTTTCTACTTTATATGCTCATTATTGCCTCTAAATTCTTGAACATGTAGAATTCAGTTAATCAATGGTTTGATGTCATTGCCTACTAATTCTGTTATCTTTATCATTTTAGGGTGTTTCAGTTGATTGAATTTTATCTTTTTTTTCCACCTCTTTGCATGGTTGGTAATTTTTATTGTGTACTAGACATTTTCAATTGACTTTGGGTATGTGGCGTATTGTTGTTTGTTTCCATGAGTATTCTTGAGCTTTTTGCTAGGATGTAGTTAAATTACCTGGAAACAGTTTTATCCTTTTGGTATTGCTTTCAGGATTTGTTAGTTAGGTCCTTAGAAACATTTATTCTAAGGATAATTTTGCCTCAATACCAAGCAAGAGTTTTCTGGGTAATCTCCTTAGAACCTCATAATTCCTGAGATTTTCCACTCTGACAAAGCAGGAAGAACTCTTCCCGTCCCTGATTGAGCTCTAAGAATGATTCTGTCTAATCCTTTCAGGTGGCTCTTTTTTCAGCCTTGTGCAGTTTCCCTACAAACATGCCTACCATATGCCAGGCACTATGTTCTGCTTTCTTGAGAAAATATTAGTAGGAGCAACAAGAATGACAAAAATTCATATTTATTGAGTACATACCATATGTAGGAACTGTTCTAAATATGTTTTGAGTTTCGTTTCAGTTTGTTTAATCCTTCAAATAAGGATACAGGGTAAATCTTTCATTATATCAATATACTGAAATGAGTCGATCTTATTAAAGAACTTTAAAATGAATAAACTGAGACTCAAGAGAGGTTATATTATTTGGCCTAAGTCACCGAGAAAGCCATAGAACTAGGACGAGAATTCAGTAGAATTATTCACAGCCTAGAGCAGTGACGGCAAACCTTTTAGAGACGAGTGCCCAAACTGCAACCCAAAACCCACTTATTTATTGCAAAGAGGCAACACTGCAATTAAACAGGAATATTGAGGTTTTAGTTTAGAAAAAAGAACTCATACATTAACATCTTTCGTCTTAAAAGAAAAACAACATGTGTGCCATACGTTTCCCACCACTGACCTAGAATCATGTGTGCCAACACGTGTGCCATATGTTCACCACCACTGACCTGTACACCTCATTGCCTTTATGGTACAGCAACTCAGTGTAGTGTACATGCTCCTGATTGCACAAAGAAAGACTTCAAGGAGTGCCTAAATATACAGTATTATAATTTCAATGGCTAATTTACTAGGAAAAATGATCACTGACTAGCATGTCAAATCTGTGGCTGTATAGGTGTTATTTCTTAGAATCAAGCAAAGGTATGTGATATTAGACTTGCATGTATTTTAAGAAGAGTTATTTAATAAGTAGTACTATAGAAAGTGGTTGGATTTGGCAACAGCCACGAATGTGACTGGCTTAGGAAACATCCTATTACACATTATCTGATAGATAGAGAAACTAAGACGGAGGTGGGTTCCAATTGCTCAGATGGTAACTGGGGAAGGCACTCTACAATGTCTTTCCTCTCTTTTCAGTTCATTCATAGTTGCATACACATCACCAGCTCCCACAACAGGCATCTGGGGAGACATGCTATCATATGCTGATTAATGAGCAAAGTCCTTTCTGCTGTGAGTTAAGATTAATTTACTGAGGTAGTTGGGGGATTTATTGAGCATTCAAAAATTTTAATGGACACAATTTCCAATAAATCATGCCAACAGATCTTTATAAAGGCAGTGGGGAGCTTTTAAATCAGGCTCCCAAAGCAGCGTTGTCTCCCATAGTGGGTTCAGTACAACCTGTAAGAAAACGACAGGTATCGTCAGCCAGAGTGTGGAGATGTGATTCCCTAGCCACATGACTTCTCAGTTTAAGTCATCCGCACACAATAGCTATGATATGTTAATGCTTACTGTTTATTGGAGATCATGCTTG
This sequence comes from Hystrix cristata, assembly GCA_004026905.1. Lineage (NCBI taxonomy): Eukaryota > Metazoa > Chordata > Mammalia > Rodentia > Hystricidae > Hystrix > Hystrix cristata. Next base: position 28,907 of record PVJO010019489.1, read on the forward strand.
GGATTTCCTATATCCTGCCTTTGATCCTACAAATGCCAATTTATTATCTCCCATTTCATAGACAAGATAATCAAAGTCCTGAAAAATAACGGGACTTCTTGCCCAGGATTCTGACATTTAGCCCAAGTCCCTCTCAACTGTAACTATGTTAGATTGCTAAGAGTTCTCCCGATTATACGTCAACTGTTCATGCTTCTGGGATTTTGTACAAGGCACGTCCAACTTCTCCTTCATGTATCAGCCTTCTTGATAGAAGAGTTCTCTGTGTCACTCCCCTGCTTAACTGTTGCTGTGGTGTAGATCTAAAATGTTCCCCAAATTCTCATGTGTGTGGAAGGTGATTGGATGGGGGGGGTACTATATTTATCAGTGGATTCACCTGTTGATGTGTTTGGTGGCTAAATGTGCTGCCAGGAGGTGGGGCCTTCTCAGAAGAGGTGAGTCACTGGGGGTGTGAGCTGGAAGGGTATATTCTTGTCCCCAGCTCTTCCCTTTACTCTCTCTTTCCCAGCTGCCAGGAGTTGAGCCCCTTTTCCTCCACCATGCCTCTTTACCATCTTGTTTCTGCCTTGGACTGAAATCATGAGTCAAAATAAAGCTCTCCGCCTTTAGGTCATGAGTGTTGAGTGCTGTGTCCAGTAACAGAAGGCCTAAGACAACTGTCTCGGCACATTCTCCTTTGAATCAAGTGCATAGTTAGTGTGATCGACAAGGCAAGATTGGAGAGACTTATCTGGCCATGTCTAATGAAACCCATCTCCCTATTCCTTCCACAATCTCTCTTTTCCTGCTTTGCTTTTCTTCATAGCCGCAGAATTGCCTGATGTTATACTTGTGTCTACTGTGTTGTTTCTCCCTCACTAGAATATCACTGGCATGGGGCAGGTATTTCTGTCTCATCTACAGTTCTGTCCCCAGCGCCTTCCTTAAATGTGCCAGAGAAGCTGTCAAAAGCGAAGGCAAAGGAAGGTCATTGCATGTGTTAGTGGGAAGCCACTGATGACCTTCACAAGATGCTTATGGGAAAAGAAGACAATGACAGAAGAAGGAGACCAAAAAGGAAGCAATGGGTAGAATCCTCCATCCAGATTAATTTCTTTTTTCTTTAGGAGAATGTGTTCTATTCTCATGTTACCTTCTTAGATGCTTTTGGGACAGCTGCCCACTCCCTCCTTGAACACTCTCCTCCCTTGACTTGTTCTCCTTATATTTTGGTGACTCCTGTCTTTTACTTAGATGTCCCATATTTTTCTGCCTGTTTTGAGGACCTGTTATTACCTTTTCCATGGCTGATCCCTTCTCATATTTCATGTTTCAGCTTACATGTCTCTGATAACCACCTTTTCTAGTTTCAATGCTTTGACTACTTGGGGGCTTGCTGACCGTGGAGGAATATCCATCCCAGGGTCTGTCAATTCCTGGAAGTAGTAAAAGGACTTGCCTTGAGGAAATCTGTCACATACAAACCAACCAACCCAGAGCCCTTATTCTGAAGTACCTCTGTTTTTGGGCTCATGAATCACCCCAGGCCCAGGTAGATAGAGACCTGGAGTATTGGAGGCCAACAAAGATAGATCCCTGGAGTACTGGACCAGAGCTAGCCTCTGTGGCTCAGAACTCACCATGATAATTCATATCTGTCAATCCTGCCCCTGCAGACCGTGCCTTTCCTATCTCTTCTGTTGGAAACCAATGTAGCAGGCCATGTCCATGTTTTCCCTTTGCTCTTTCTGCTTGCTGACTTACGCTCTTGCTTTCCTGTGTGGTCCATTATAGCATGATGTGACCCTTATCTTGGGATCTATGAGTGTAACAAGCTTTCTTTTCAATGGCAGTCATCTTTTGATCTGCTGGCCTTGCCAAATCTGAATAATATAAATCTTAAAACACCCATCTCTGGAAGAATCTTTTGCTCTGTCCCTCTCAATCTCAGCAAATTTGTTGATTTCCTTCATAGACAGGATCACAGTTGTAATTATTTAACACGTGCATTCATTTGTCTATTTGTTTACTTTCTCTATACCCCTACCAGACTCTCTGAGGACCAGAACCATGTCTGTCTTTATTGCCCTTATATTTCTGCTGCCTTGTACGCAAGAGGTGATTAATGTCTATTGATTAAATACAGGATAGAGATACAGTGATTCTTTGAGAGGGTAGCCCAATTAGGCTAGACTAGGCTATACAGTATTGACAAATAAACATGTCAGTTCAGGAATTTAATAAAACTTTCTTTCTTACACAAATTCTCACACATTGGGCAGCCCGCCTCCTTTCATAGTGCTAAACATGACCTTGAACACTTTCAATCAGTTCTGCCCTTACTTCATTGACCAGCATATAATCACCTGGTCCTGGTCTGCAAGCAAGGAAGGCTGGGAAATGTAGTCTTTTTACATGTCCCAAGTTTGAGATGCTACAAAGTATTGACTGTACCACATCACGAAAGGGAGAAGGAGGAGGGTGAAGAGACTGAAAATCCAGGAGGAGTGAGAGCTTGGATTGTCTCTGGATCTCACCCATATCTAGTTGCTCATTTTCCTAGCCTCTCTCGGTAAGGTAGGAGCCCAGGATATGGACAGTAAAGTTGAAAGGGTATATGGCCGTGGGTGAGCCTGCTTCTTTTTCAGTAAGAGTGGGATCCATATCTGCCTCACGGGCATGTGAGTTGATGCGTGCATCCTGCCTGGCATGCACACTTCTCTCATGAGTGACTGTCATCATTATAGTAGTTTTAAAAATCATTTTGATAATTATAGTGAAAACTGCTGAAGCATAGACCCGCAAACGGGAGCAGTTTCCACCTTTTGGATTTCTATCTCTGCATATGGTGCCCCTACAGAAGACCTCACACCTGCTTCAGAGAAGACAAAAATATCCTGCCCTGGATTGCCCGTTTTCTCTGTCTCACAGTAGCCATGTGATCCTCACCCCTCCCACTCTGGTTGGAAGGTCAATTACAGAGCAGCCCTTATACAGGGTAATAAGTTTTTAATGTAGATGCAATTAGTGAATAAGCAGTTGATTAGTTCATTATGAAAATACCGAAAACAACACCATTTGCGGTGGCAGAAGCACAGAAAAGACAGATGTGTTCCCTTTTCGTGTTATCAGTTAGGTCAGAGTGCCAGGAAAGTTAACATATTTTACCATAATATTAAGCCCTCTTAACACTGAAAGGCCATTATGTTACAAAAAAAATTCCCCCTCTGGGGTATTAATTAGGGAGATAGAGCTTTAAAAAATCATAATCCCATTAAATTCCTCTCTCATAGCTATTTTCATAAAGAGTCCTCCATGTGAAATGCAGATGGAAAAATGCAGCTCTGGTTAAAGAAATTTATGAAAAACACTGAGTAGCTGCTTGATCATTTTTAAAGGGGTGGACGGAAACCAACAAAAAATTGTCAAATTCCTAACTATAGGTTTCTAAACCAATTGTGAGCAGCCTGGACTGGAAGTCAGAGAGTAATGCAGTCTTTGTAGCGCAATCTCTAGGTGCCCTCAGGCTAAGGATGACAGAGGATCACTCTGGGCAGAAATGTGCACGTTGTGCCCCAGCCCTGGATCCCTCTTCTCTTGGGGCTTTCCTGAGTTTCTCTGTGTCTCTGGCTGGTGTGAAAATCTCATTCTGAATTCTTATGCTTGAATTTAAAACGATAGACCATTGGTTCACTGGTTCATTTATTCATCCCTATGGCAGACGTCTGTTGGAAACTGTATATTGTGGTAGGTGTGGGCGATTCAAGGTTGAATGCGGTAGATGAGGGCCCCAAACTTGGTGGTATCTACTATTCATCAAGAAATCACAGACTGCAAGTAGGGTAGAAGTAATGGATCAGGCAGGTATGTAGTGTTGGGAGAGGCTGTTGATATAGTCAGGGAGGGTCAGGAAAGTCTTCCCCAAAACTGACTTGAAGGAAGGAAGGGTTAACTAGTGGAGTGACTGGAGGGATAGGCGGGGTTTCAGGCAGAGAAAAAGTGTTTGACACCACCGTGCCCTAGAATAAAAGAACAAAGGACGTTTGGGAAATGGAAGGAAACCAGGTAGCTGATAATGTATGTGAGTGATGGGGGAATGATAGGACACTAATCTGGACAGCAGGCAAGGGCTGTATGGGCCACTTTAGGGACTGTCATTTTGATTTCATCCGGAGAGAATGAAAACTGTTAAGGGGGCAACACGACGGTGCCTAGGTACACGTGTGCACATGGGCATATGCATATGATAAAGGAACAATGTTATATGATACTGATGAATGTATCTCTTAGTCCTTTCCTCATTTATGAGATGATAGCAGTAATAGGATTTCTAGTCTTGTGATAGCTATTATATGAAATAATCCAGGCAAGAATGCTTGCCCTAGTGTTTGGTATACTGTGTGTAAGACATTTCCTTCTTTCCTTCCAACCTAAACTCCTTCCTTTCCAACCTTCCCTTTTTCTCACCTCTCTTCCTCCCCCAAGTCTCCACATTCTCTCCCTTTCCCTCCTCCCTCTTCTCTTCTGTGTTTATAAAACAAAGTAAATACATCTTGCTTCTCTTAACATTTGGGATTCACACCTATTTGCTTTTTAAACTGCGTCTCTGCTCTGCTTATTGCTCTTGCTAAGTCAATTGGTTATTAAATAAGTTGATCACTGAGTATTCAGTGGATGCTAACCTTGTACCTGGTACTGCAGATGCTCAGGGAATTGGAAAGCTCTGTAGTCAACATCTGTGCATCTTTATAGTCTTAACCACAGAAGACGGCCTTACTGACACAAACAGGTAGCTTCAGGAGTACCAACTAAATGGAAGTTTGCAGGTAGCTTGCTGATTATCTTCCTAAGGAGAAATTGTTATTGAATACAGTCATTAGTCACAGTGTAAAATCAGTGCATGGAGCCCCTTGAAAGATGCACAGTCATCTTTTTTTTTTTTTTTATTAAGATTCCACCTCACTCCAGAAAGAACTGCGTATATGGAAAAATCAACCAATAACAAATGCTGGCGGGGCTGTGGGGAAAAAGGAACACTCCTTCACTGTTGGTGGGAATGTAGACTGGTCCAGCCACTGAGGAAATCAATATGGAGATTCCTCAAAAAACTACAACTGGAGGTTCCATTTGACCCAGCTATTCCCCTACTGGGGATCTTCCCAGAAGAATTAAAATCATCATACCACAAGGACGTATGCACCACCATGTTCATAGCAACACAATTTGTAATAGCTAAGTCTTGGAAACAACCTAAATGCCCAACAACCAACGAGTGGCT
>PVJO010019490.1:0-34168 GCA_004026905.1 Hystrix cristata
TTTTCTTTTTTCTTTTTCTTTTTGGTGCCAGGGACCAAACTCAGGGTCTTGAACTTGCTAGGCAAGTACTCTAACCACTGAGCTAAATCTCCAACCCTGGTCCAAGATGATTTGTTTGACAGCAAATCCTCCGCAGTAGACCTACAGGACATTTATGTATTTACTTAGGGACAGGGACTCTTCCAAGCACTGTATGGACTGATTTATTTACTCTATCCACATCTCACAGATGAGGGCACTGTCCAAGGTCACGCACTTAGCACAAGGGCCAAGAACCATCAGGTACCGTTGGAAGAACTGCCAGATATGATGAGGCAAGTAACACTGTTTTGCTTCCATTTTACAGACAAGGAATTGAAGTAGAGAGAAACTTTCCTAGCATCACACATCTAATAAGGCAGAGCTGCGATTTGAACTAAATTGATTGACTCTAAAGTTCATGCTGTGTCAATAATGTGGGCCTTTTTCACAAGTATTCAAATGATGAAGCTTTTCAGAAGTTTCTACTACTGCAGATTGGAATTTGATATTGCAACTTTCGTGTGTGCTTCTGAGCTTATTCTTAATGTTTTGTCCAGAATGTTTTTTAAAAGTTTGTAAATTTTTTGCTGCCCTATTACTGCCCTGGAGAAACCATTCCTAGAAGAGGCTACAACTGCCATCTTGAAAATTTCTCTGATTGGTAAATATGTTAGGTATCATAAATCCATTAACAGTACACGAAGAAGGAAAGATTCTCCTTGTCAAATCTTTTCGTGCCTGAAAATTCTTTTAGTTTTCTTTATTAGTTTGGTATGCTCCTAATTCAGTATTAAAAATCCAGATTTATTCCAGCTATTGGACACTGTCCCATTTCAAATTTTAAAAAACAAATTCATCACAGTATTATGGTAATAACTATGTAAATAGGACAAATACATCTCAGCCTTTTGGCAAGCAGCCTGGAAGATTGAAACAGTTTCACATTGTGGATTTCAATCAATGTAACAGTTACTGAACAAGCCTTGGTAAAATGAATCAATTCTAGATCCTAAGAGATGATTTTAAAAGTTCCTTGTTCCTCATATTTTAATATGCAAACAAATCACCCCAGTCTCTTGTCAAAATGCAAAAATCTGATTTGGGAAGCCTAAAGTGACATACAGGACTCTATTTCTAATAAACTTCTAAAGTGATTTCCATGTTGCTGGTCTGTGGACCACACTTTGAGTAGCAAGAACACAGTGCTGGTAAGCTGGTTCTCCAAAGGAGGAAAACAAAGCCCTGATTTGTAGTGTTCACTAATTTGCAGAACAGAAATACTCCCACAATGGCCAAGTTCAAGCTACCAGCATGATGTCATTGCAAACTGAGTTGAGAAGAAATATTCAGCATACTGAATACAATTGGCTCTCCCTTGTAGAGATGAGCAAGTTTCAGCTCACTCCTAGATCTATATGAATGTAAGCACATACTGATCAAGAGTCAATGGAATGCATGATGCTGATATACTATGCAAAGAATTTCAGGAAGGTTAGGGAGACAACAAATGTTGTAGGAAAAATGACTAGAGATTAACATAAAGTCTTGAGAATAGATATAGCATAATATACTTACTTCTAAAGGTATAATCTAGTGAGAGGACAGATTTAAGGAGATAAAGGATGTACAGGCCCCATAATGGAGACTTTGGGGGAAGATGTGGACCAGATTTTGACAGTGATGGACAAGTGGGGAAGGAGAACAGTCACAAGAATAGAAGTGGGATAAGAACAAGCAAAATATCTGGTGCAAAACAGGAGTGATGCATGCAGCTTTTTTATACAATGGAGTACTACTCTGCCATAAAGAATGATAGGCTTGAGGTATTTCTAGGTAAATGGATGCATCTTGAGACCATACTCTTAAGTGAAATAAATCAGACACACGTTTAAATACCACATTGTTTCTCTGGTGTGAGAAACTGAAAGTGTTAAAGACTAAAATATTTTATATTGGGAAAGGGAAGAAAATGTCCAAATGGGAAAAGGAAAATGGGAGGGGGAGGGGGAAAGGAATGGAGGGAGAGGGGAAGGAATGGAGGGAGAAGAGAAATAAGAAAAGGAAGGAAAAAAATAAAAAGAAATGGAAGGAAAAAATGGAAACAAAGCTTTTGTAAATAAGGAGGGAGGAGGGGGTGAAGGGAGGGGAAAGGAATGGGAAAAAAGAAGCAACAAGATACATTATGTATAGGTACAAATCCCCTATGATGAATGTTATCACTATGTACATCTAAAATGTACCATTAAAATAAAATTTAAAAAAAAACAGGAGGGGCTGGGGATTTAGCTCAGTGGTTAAAGTGCTTGCCTTGCAAGTACAAGGACCCAAGTTCAATCCCCAGCACCAAACAAACAAACAAACAAACAAAAAAAAAAACAAAACAGGAGTGATGCAAAACTGGAATTACTAAAAGGTTGGGAATAGAGTAGTTGGTCCAGGGCAGAAGGAAGGCATCCTACTTTCTCATATGTTTTATTCTCCAGTATGAGTGGGGAGTGAAATATTCAGATTTAACAAACATTCAAGTTAACAGGGAGAGATACCAATATTTAAAATAATTTTATATATTGCAGTACACAGAACCTAGTTTCTTCTTTGATAGGAAAAAGACTTCTAGAGCTGCCTTTTTTCCTTCTTTTTTGTTAGTACTTCTTTATTGCTAATAGCTGACATCACCCAGGGCTCAGAGGAAGTGAATTAGATCTACCATGACCTCTAATAGGTATTGCCAGGCTGGGAAGGACACTGGACTTTTCTGGACACTGATCCTGGGAAGGAGGTATAAGGGGATTGGAAAAATGTCCATAGAGAGTGTCTCTTTCCTACCCCCAAGACCACAGAAGCTATTTTTCTTCCCTGTGCAACAAGAGGCAAAGTGGAGGTCAAGGTCTCTTAGCTAGGTGGAGCTAAGTGAGCAAAAAGAGGCAGGGGGAGTTCCTCCCATGACCCGGAGGAAGCCAAGGCTTGGACCTCAGAACAGAGCAGGACCTCAGAATTGCATGCAGTCACAGAATGCAGAATGCAGGGAGGATGGCTAATGGTGATCTCTTCTGGGGGTTATCCATCACTGGCTCTGTGAATGGCCTTGATGAGCTCTTTCTCATAAGGAAAGCCCTCATTCTCCCTTGGAGAGCACCAGCTGTCCATTGGTCTCCATCTCAATGGCTCCAATCCCCCCAACCACCCCCACAGCCCTTCTTCCAACCCCTGCCTCCAGTCACCCAGGAAGGACCCACTAATCTCTGCTCCTTCTATGTCACATCAGCTTCAAACAGGTGGCTTCAAAGTCACAGGGTTCAGAGTATTCCACCACCATACAGACTCCACTACCTGGTTGGACCTCCCCAGGAGGGGGTGCTCAGGATACCGCCAGGCTCTGCAGGAGCATCTTTTATCCCTCTCCAGGTGTAGTTTGGTGATGAAGCCTGTGAATTTCCATTCATAGCATGCTACAAGAAGACTGTGGATCCTCAAGCTTTTCTCCAAGGTTGCAGTATGGCAGCATCCTGGGAAACCCTAACCCATGGAGAGAATTTCCAACTGGGAGAAAAGCTTTTTCCCAGTTAGAAATTGAATCCTTAAAAGCCCAAACTCATTTCCTTATCTGTAAAATGGGGCTAACAATACCCAACACATGTGGTATTGGTGATGATACTATGGAATATAATTAAGAAATGCTACTGCTCATAACATACAAGTTTCTACATTACGGGTGCATCTTCAAGAGAACCTGTGACCATGACCTATGCTGTGTTTGAATACCTAGGGACCATCCTTACTCCTCTGGGGAAGACTCTCCCTTGACTCTGGGACCCTTCTTTGTAGCAGCCCAACTACATGAGAGTGATCCCTGATATTTCTGAGTGCTGAAAAGAGGTTTATTTATTTGTTTATTTATTTGGGGGGTGCTGGGGATCAAACTCAGGGCCTTGTGCCCACTAGGCAAGCACTCTACCACTGAGCTAAATTCCTAACCCCTAAAAGAGGTTTATTTTGAAACAAAAAAAAATCGTTTTTCCTGTCTCTTGGAATAAAAGTACTATTTCATTTTCTTAATTTGCATATGTTAAAAAGAGGTGGAAAAAAAGAAGAGGGAACTTAAGGTCAGTCTATCAGGTTGAGTAACTCTAAGCTATATGCTCCAGAATCTTGTTTTGGCTCTGATTCCAAATGGGCTTGTGGGGAAAAGTGATATAACCATGAGATCACTGTGTTCTTTTAGATGATTTCCTATTTCCTGTGCATTTAAATACACAGGGAATAATCCTGATATTAAAATGAGACCCTGTATGTGTGTATGGGCAGAAGTTCAGTGAAAAAGGAAGAAAAATATGCTTGCTGACTACCAGATGTAGAATGCATAAATCCTGTTAGAACAAGTGGGGAATAAGTTTATGGCTGACTTGCAAGAAACCTAAAGGAACTGGGAAGTCAGATAGGCTTGTGTCAAACAGACTTATTTAAATCATCCACTTCCTCAGCAAAATAAAAGTTTGGGAGAACTCTGTTTCCTCTTGTGGCTTGAAATTACAGTGGTAGATTTCAGAAGTCTTGCTTGATTGAGGGCTTCCAAGCAAAGAAGTTACACGACCCTATTCAGGCACCTGGCAACACTGGGATGGCCCAGTGCCTCTTACAGAGGTCTCCTACATTGCCCTATTTGTACTTTCTGTCCCTTGTCATCTCAGCAGCAAATTGCAGTGCAGTTGACCACTACTTCATGACCCTCTGACTTGCTGCTCTAAAAGGCTCTTGCATTTGAAAGAGAACAGTGCCCACTGGTTTCCTTGCTAGACCAGACTACAGATTCAGATCACAGGCCTTAGCTTTGTAAGCTTTAGTGACTAGGCAAGTCACAGTTCACAGCATGTTGATGGCCTTAGACAATCAGTTTGTGTTAAGGCAAACCTGATATAAAAATTAATAACCTAAACCTGGCATGGTGGCTCATGCTTATAATCCCAGCACTCTGGGAGGAGGATCACGAGTTTGAGATGAGCTTGGACAGCTCAGCATGTTAAAAAAATTTTATATATATATATATATATATATATTTGGGATTAGAGTTCACTGTGAAGGCCCCGAATTCAATTCCAAGTACAGCAAAAAAACAAAAACAAACAAACAGATAAAGAACAAATACAAACCTAATAACCTGTATGTGCTTAACCACAACATCCATACTAATTTATAGTGAGGCAGAAAATCGGATTCAAATTCTTTTCAGATATGACCATAGACTTTACAGTCAAATGGACAGGTCCAAGTCATTCCAATTCTAAATTATTCTCCTCAGGATATTTCTGTTTAAAAATATTCTGTTACATATATTTTCATTATGATTATATTCAGCAGAATTGTTATATATACATATGGAAAGACCATGGACTTCGTAGTCAAATGGACTCAGTTGCAAATTACTCCAACTCTACTACTTACTAATGTATGAACTCTAGAATGTTACTATGTCTCTCTGATTTTTCAGTTTCTTTACTTTCTTGCTAAGAGTGCATACTTTGGGAAATCCTGGCAAATTCTTACTCTTTACCACACATCCATCTTTTCATCACTGCCTCCTCCCACTCTTTCCGTGCTTTCATTCAATGCTTGCTAACACATTTTATGTGCCTTATGCTATGTCAGTTAGTAGAGTGACAAACAAGACTAACATATGAGTTTTGACCTTAAGATACAGCCACACAATCTAAAAATGGAGACAGGTATATCCTAGAGGCGGCATGTACCAGGCACACTTGTGATATGAAAGAGGAAGTATTCAATTCTTTCTGGTTACAACATGAAGTTTCAGAAAAGTTTTAGTCAAGAAAGTAAAGAGAACACACAAAAAATAGAAAGATGCCCAATATTAATGGATTGGAAGAATTGATACTGTTGAAACAGACATACTACCTAAAATGATGTAGATTCAAAGCAATTCCCATCAAAGTCCCACTGATGTTATGCACAGAACTAAAAAAAAAAAAAGAAACCTGAAATTCATATGGAGCCATGAAAGACCCTGAGTAGTCAAACTATTCCCAAGAAAAAAGAACAAAGTTGGAGACATCATAATACTTAACTTCGAAACCATACTACAAAACAACAATATCAAAACAGCGTGGTAGTAACATAAAAACAGACAAATAGACAAATGGAATAAAATTCTGGAAATTCTGAAATTAATTTATGTATTATCAACTAACTGGTTTTTGACAATGGTTAACAAAAGTGTACATTAGAGAAAGGATGATATCTTCAATAAATGATGCTAGAAAAACTAGATCTACATATGTAGAACAGTAAAACTAGACTTCCTTCCGCCTTATATAAAAATCAACTCAAAATGGATCAAGGACCTAAATGTAAGACCTAAAACTATGAAACTACTATAAGAAAATACAGGGAAAGCACTTCAAGACGCTAGAATAAGCAAGAATTTTTAAAATAAAACTCTGCAAGTGTAGGCACCAAAGCAAAACTCTATGAATTAGACCATATCAAACTAAGAAGTTTCTGCACAGCAAAGCAGACAATCAATACAGTTAAAAGACAACCTACAGATGGGAAGAAAATATTTCCAGACTACCTGACAAGGGGTTAATATCCAGAATATATATGGAATTCAACAGTAAAAAGACAATCCAATGTTTAAAATGAGCAAGTGATCTGAATAGATATTTCTCAAAAGTAGATACACAAATGACGAACGAGTCTGTGAAAAAAATGCCCAATATCACTAATCATCAGGGAAATGCAAATCAAAACCACAATGAAATTTCATGTTACCTCAATTAGAATGGCTATTGTGGAAAAAGGCAGTAAAATAAATACTGGATAGGCTGGTGGTAAGGATGTGGAGAAAGGGGAACTCTTGTACACTGTTGGTGGGAATGTGAGTTGGTTCAGTCATTACAAAAAACAGTATGGAGTTTCCTCACAAAACAAAATTGTACTACCAAAAAAAAAAAATTGTACTACCATATGTTGTAGAAATCCTGCTACTGGATATATCTATATACTCCCTTTGGAAAGGAAATAAAGTCGTTATATCAAAGAAATACTCTCCTTCCTATTTATTGAACTATACACAATATCTAAGATATAAAATCAAGCAAGATATTAATTGATGTGTGAATGGATTTGAAAAATGTAGTTTACATACATAATGGAACATTATTCATCCATAAAAAGACTAAAATCCTGTCATTTGTGGTAACATAGATGGAACTGAAGGACATTATGTTAAGTGAGATAAGGCTGGTACAGGAGGACAATATTGTATGTTTTCATACATTTGTGGAAGCAAAAAATGCTGATCACATAGAAACAGAAGGTAGAAAAGAGGCCACTAGAGGATAGGAAGAGTGGAGGAGGTATATTGAAAGGGCGGGTAATGGGTATCAATTACAGTTAAAAATGGGCAAGTGGTTTAACGTTCTGTGGCACAATAGGATAATCGTGGTCTATAAAAATTAATTATACATTTCAAAATAGAGGAGACAATTTTAAGGGTTCCCATAAAATTGAAAATATTTGAGAAGACCGAAATGCTAATTATCCTGATTTGATCATTACACATTGTATACATGTAGTGAATTATAATAGCATATCTCATAAATAGTTATGAATATTATATGTCATTTAAAAACAAAAATTTTAAGGTAGTGCAGTTGATAGATAAAGTTTTTAGAAGTTATACTACCAAATCAGGGGGTAGAAATGAGGATGTTAGTGGGCTGGGAGAGGGGTGGAGAGAGAAAGAGAAAAATGATTGCCATATAAGGTAAAGTGGTGAGTACTTCACCCTGCTGACTACAGGCCCCAGAATATGTATAGTGAAGTTTACTAAAACAAAATTTCTTATTTATTTTAAAAAAGGATGTACTTAAAAGGTAGCCAATTATGCTAACATCTTTCCTTGTTAACAATGCAGTATTGTATAAGCACTGAAATCCCCTGCATCACCAAATCTTATCTAAAAGCCAGAGTACCACCTGCACAGAAAGGAAAGCAAATTAAGGAAGTTCATGGTGGAAAGTATCCTGAAAGAAACAAACTAAATGCATTCAAGTCAGCTGATACTAAGAAAAGTTACTAAGTAGTAATCTGAGGATTGTATACGCAATCTTCTGACATACTTTTTTTTTTCTCTTGTGAATTCCTCTTTCCTGTTAGAGTCTATAGTGACACTGTCACCATTCTTAACCTCCTCCTCTTCTTCCATTTGTTGCTGTGAGACTCATCTGGCTTCATCCTCCCTGCAGACAGACCAAACAGAAGAACCAGCAGTGCCTGTGTGGTGTGGGTGAATGGGACTCTGTTCTCTGGAAAGCAGGAGTATATAGAGAGATTTGAAGATGTGCATATTCATTATCCATTGCTATATAACAAATTACACTAAACTTCACAGTTTGAAACAACACACGTCATTATCATTATCTCACACAATTTCTGAGAGTCAGGAATCCAAGACTCAAGGTCTCCAGTGGAAATACTCCCAAGGTGTTGGCTAGGGTTGCTGTGATTGATTTGAAGGCTCAACTGGGGCCATAGATGAAAAATGCTCTGCAGTTGAAGTTTTAATTTCTATTTCTCTTATGATGGAAGCCATTGGGTCTCCTCTTACAGTCTTAAAATGATCTGTGTTTATTATGAATTATTTGTGCTTAATTTGTTGGCTTCCTTGGATTGGATTATGTATTGGATTGATCTTTTTTATTGGTTCTTGCTTTAAATGTGAATAGCATCATTTTCCCATTTGTAGTTTGACCTATTAACTTTTTTGTCACTTAAAAAGTGTTTTGGGTGGTCACATTTATCAGTATTTTTCTCATAGCTCTGTGTTAGTCATTCTTAGAATGTCTTCCCACTTTAAGATTATTAAGAATTTTCCTATGTTTCTTTTTAGCATCATCATTGTTTGATTTTTTTTACATTTCAGTTTTGACTGAATTGGTTTGTCTAGTTCTTCATACTGTATTAAAGTATAAATACTGTATGAAAGACTAAGTTTGCATCCGTTTTGTTTCTAGTCCAAAAAGTTCAAATATTTCTATTTCATTCTGTTTTCTTGTTTGTGGAATAAGGATAATTAGTACTACTGAGTGTTATCTGTGGCTTTTGATGGGAAGAGGCCATCTTCCAAACTAAAAATTAAGTCATACTTTTCTTCTTTGTTATTTAGAAGTCTTCATACCTGATTAGGTTGGTGTCCCAATGGGCAAATTGAGACTAACTCCATCTACAGGATACTAACGTTTGTTTTAATAATCAAAACCAAAATCAAATTAGCCATTTTATGTCTTCCTACATGGGGGCTGGAGTTTTCATTTAGAATTTTTTCAATAATATAAATGTACAGATAGTACTTTTAAAATAATTTGGCTACCTATGAAGCAAAATTGAAAAAAGATAGTTCCAAACTATCAATTCATACTTCTGAATTGATTGTTTAGAACTTGAAATGATATTCCACAAAAACAGTATTTTAAATGTTGTTTAGGTTCTTGGGTCTTATCACAAATTCCAGGTTTATGTATTGCACAATTCAGGATAGAAGGAATGGTGCTTTGTCAACTAGATATAATATTTTATAGCACAGTTTTCCTGGAAACATGCACTTGATGGTCACCTCAGGAAGCCCAAAACACATCTTTACCAGCCCTAGAAGCAGAAGTGAGAACCCCAGGGGCAATTAGGAAGTGTTGTCAAGGCCAAAAGGGACATTCTGGTCAGGACAATGCCTCTTTATATTTGTATGAGGGAAACGTTATTTCCTAATATTTGGCAGTTGTCCTGCATAGGGTAACCTAATAGAAAAAAGGTCTTTGGTGCAGAATTTTTGGAGATGTATCACTTTTTTTTCAGCAAGCAATTACCTACAGGACAGTTTAAAATCATGAAAAGGTCTTAACAACCAAGGCTGTTTTTAAGACAAGGAAGGTTCTAGGGAAGACAAACCAAGCGGTGAATCCCCAAGAGATGGGGACTCTGCTATCCACAAAAATAAGGCATTAATCTAGCTGTCAGGCCTGAAGAGTATGGTAAGAATTGAGGCTTAGGAACAAGGAAAAATATGCCTATCAAGAGTAAAGCCTAAGACTACCTTAGAAGGGGAAAATGAAACTGATGGTTTAGAGACAATTACCGTAATCCCCAGTGTCTAAGGTAAGGACCTGTCTGGGGAACCAGAGCAAGGCATCAGTGGCACGTGAGAATGAAACAGTTCTGATTTGGGGCAAGCAGGAAACAGAGGCCCAGGGTGGGGGCGAGGGGAACAGTTTTCCACCACTTGAAAAGTGTCTGGCCATTATTTGGGGAACTATGCATATTTTTGTATTTTGTGCATACAGGATCATTTATTTCCCAGGATCATTTATTTCCAGCATATGGAAAGGCATGTTTATTCTATTTCTCAATGACAATTAAGAACATTATAATTGTAAGTCAATTATGAAAGGTTGGCTACTATGTACATAGAATCACTCATTGTTTAATGATGGGGATATGTTCTGAGAAATGCATCATTAGGCAATTTCATCAGTGTGCAAATACCACAGTACACTCACACAAACACAGACAGTTTAGGTCAGTCACTCAATGTGACCTCCTGATGCAATCCAGAGATCCAGTAAACACAAGCTATATGAGGTTGCTGCCAGTATAACACAACACATTTGTGTTGACAGTGAGTTTTTTAAGTATAAAGAGTACAATCTAAAGTAATGATTAAAAATATAGTATGTGACAGTTAATCTTAATTTTCAACTGACTTGATTAAAAGACACGCAGAGAGGTGATTGAGTGTGAGGGCAATAACCTCATCAGTGGCTCAACCCACTGATGAGTTCATAGCTGAATAAGCTGTTAAGAGGAGGAGCCCAGTTGGAGATAGTAGGTCACTGGGAGTGTGCCTTTGAAGGGCATCTCTTTGCCCTGGCTCTTTCCCTTTCATTCTGCTTCCCAGATGCCATGAAGAGAGCAGCTTTCCTTACCATGCTCTTCTGTCAACATGATCCTGCCTTGGAGCCAGTCAACCATGGACTGAAACTTCTGAAACTGCAAACCAAAATAAACCTTTCCTCCTTTAAGTTGTGTGTATTGGGTATTTGGACACAATACCTGACCAATACATATCACAAACACATACTCTATAATATAATTATTATTATGAGGTATTATGTACTGTACATCACTGTATGAGCTATGCTTTTACACGACTGTCAATGTTGTAAGTTTGTTTATACCAGCACCACCACAAACACGTGAGTAATGCATTGTGCTATGTTGGAATGTCTATGACATCATTTTGCAATAGTATTTTTTTAATTTAATTATAAGCTTATGGGACCACTGTTGTACATACTTAATGTGGTTTGTTCTTGACTGAAATGTTGTTATGTGGCATATGGCAACAGTATTTACAATGAGCCAAACTATCAGAAAATCAGCCACTCTAAAAAAGAAAAATTCACCCGTTGCAAACAAAAATTATGAGAGTTTGAGCTAAAAATCAAAAGATATGTTACTCTCTGATGGATGCTGCATGGGTCTATGTTCTTTGCAACTCCTTTTATCTGTTGCCAGTTGTTTCACTGCTCATTAACACTTCCACTAGAAAGTAGGCAGGTGATAACAAGAAATAAAAATACAAGCTAAACTGCAATTAAGAAAAAAAATTAAAAAAAATAAACTGAAACTAAGAATTTAACATTTCAAAAAAAGTCAACATAAGAATGATATAAATGTCTCGATTGTGAAAATAAGTTGTGATCCTCATTAGTACATGGCATTCTGCGTATGCGAAAAGTGATGAGGAGTTAGAACACATTCCATACAAAAGAACAAGTCCACACAATGTTACTGGGGAAAGGACAACATAGACTATAGGAGCCTCTGTCCCTGCAGGTGGGGACCACAGAAAAATTCACTAAACAAAATAAATTAGTAAGTACATATGAACTCTTAAGACCTAGCCACATTTCCAGAAGCCATTTACAAAACTCGGCCTAAACATGAAAACGCTCCAATCACTTGCTGTAATCAAAGAAGGCATCTGCAATGGGATGACTTTTTGGAAAGTTATTTCAATAGAATCTGACAAACTTTATCCCGAGGTTCACTGTGAGTAATGCAGAAGGGACTTTAGAATTGAGTAAGTCTTAATTATACAACAAAATTCACCAAAAAAGTATGCTTTGTTAAATATAAAAATTTTCATTGAAATGGATAAGTGTTTGTGACTACCATTAAAGTCATTAAATATAGATTAAATAGCTTTACTAATTGTTTTCTGTAATTTCTAATAATACTGTATATCCATGGTATTTTCTGTTAGGTTATATTCTATCCATGTTTATGAATAAAAATCCATGTGTCATACACAGATTTCTGAAAACTGAAGTTTATATAAAGGAATTAAATATTCTAAAATTACAGAAAGGCTGACTAGAGTTCATATGTAATCACTTGTCATTCTACCAAACCATACTACTTTGCCCTATTATTAAAGAACTAGAAGAGTCTCTGAAGAAAGGTTATAGAAAATGAAAGTACTGTCATATATAATCAAGAGAAGGAAAGATTAGGAGCTTTCCAAACATAAATTTTACCTTCAAAAGGGATGATTACCAAAAGGTTAGAACACAGATTTATTAGGTTTATATGTCATTCTTATATTAATTGCCATTCTGTAAATTAATTCCTGCCTTTTACTTTTCATTTGTAAAATGAGGATAATAATTGCATCTATATCACAGACTTATGTAGGGACTAAGTGATTTAATAATATGAAAAGGCTTAGGACAGTGTTTGGCACATAATAAGTATTCAATAAATATTAGATATTATTATCACTATAGGCCAAACACTCTGCTGTGCCCCTTAACATGTATAATTTATTAATCCTTGATCATCAGTGGAAGATAAACATTATTATTATTTTCATATGGCAGATCAGGGAAGTTTGGAAGTGACCACATGTGCACAGCTACTGATCAATAGTCAAGATTTGGTAAGGACATTTATATGGCTAATGATTGAGAGTTAGGATTCAAACTCATGTCTTATAACTCTAGAACAGAGACTTGGCTAATTAAGAACTATTTTTTCACTTTTATAGACTTGTTTAAAAATAGGACTGAGACCATCTGTGGCCTGCAAACCCCACAATACTTACTGTTTGAAACTTTATGGCACAAGTCTGCTCACTACCGCTCTAGTGTAATTTCTATAATATCTGACTAGGTTGCCCCCTAATAACTAGATGTTTATTTTAATTAATAGAATCATTCACTTTTTCATTTATTCACCAGACATTTACTGAGCACTTGTTATGCATGAGGCATCTATTTTAGTCTGTTCATGTTACTTTAACAAAATCCCTCAGATTGGTAAATTGTAAACAACATAAATTTGTATCAATTCTGGAACCTAGGAGAAAAATCCAAGGTAAAGCCTTCAGCAGATTTTGTGCCTGGTGCAGTCTTGCCCTCTGCTTCATAGGTGGCACCTCCTTGTTAAATTGTTGCATGGCAGGAGCTGCAAACAAATCACATGAGCCTCTTTTATGAGGGCACTAATTCCATGACTTAATCATCTCCCAAATGCCTTGCCTCTTAATACTATCATATCAGAGGACATGTTTTAATGTATGAATGTTTAGAGGGGAAAACAAATATTCAGATCATCTTTGTGAATGCCAGGTCTAGAAAAGCAAATGAAATAAAGACATTGCCATCAAGAAACGTACTGCCTGAGAGAAAACGAACAGCTACTGCATAGGATATGGCAACAGGAATTCTAATACAACACCAAAGGATTCTGTGAAAGTACAAAGAGGGAATAGCTTTCTGTGAAGCACAACCTTGAGTGTTGCATTCAAGGGTCAGATAGTCCTTCCTGGAAAATACAATACGTGAAAGAAGATCCAAAATTTTAGTATGAGTGGGTAAAGGTTACTTTAGATAAATGGGAAAGCAAATGTTCAAATGCAAAAAGAAGTATGAGAATTTGGAGAACTAGAATGTAGCTGAAGTTTAAAGTAGAGAAAGAAGTGGGGGAGGGCAGTCCATGCAAACTGATGAGGCTAGAAAGGAAGGTAGAGTTTGAAGCATAAATATCTTGCATGGCATGCTAAAGTGTTTAGAATTTATCCCGAAGGCTATGAATACTGGGACAACTGAGAACTTTCAGCAAGAGGGTGATACATTTAAATTCACATTTTAGAATGATCCTTCTGGAAGCAGCATGGAGGATGCAGTTCAGGGGGGCCAAGAGCGATGCTGCATAAAGATGAAGCCTTGGGATAAAAAGGACTGGAGTTAACTTCATGTCTTAGTAACCATAACATTGGACGAATATGTAGAAAAAAGCAACTCTTTTCACACATTAGACAAAAGACAGCACAGGACTGGGAATACTGAGACAGAAGGAGAAATGTGCTGAGCCCTACACTTGTCTAAAATTTCTGCCTAGAAGGCATTCCAGACTGCAGAGCAGAGGGGTATTCAAGGGGAAGAACAGTTGGCTTATATAACCAAAGAGACAGAACTTGAAGTTTAGGAAGTCTGAGGTGTTTGTAAATGGTCAGGCAAAGTTCAGGAGAGTTGGGAGCTACATAGAAAAAGAGCTCCAGAAATATACATAGGGGATCTAATGAATCTTTAAAAAATACAGAGACAAGGATGCATAGGGTGAAACTCTACAACTTGAGAAAAAAAAATTAAAAAACAAAACAACCACAAAACCCAGAAAGTTGTGAGATGAACAGGCTTCCACTATTTATACAGGAATCGGAATAATTTTCATTACCATCAGATAGGATGGAGAGCAGAGAGTCCTCATTGATTTCCCTTACTCAGGAATTCAATAAAGACTCCAGAGGGCTACATTTTAGTGGTGGGATAAACAAAATTCTTAGAATAAAGCTTCCTTTAGACCTACCCAAACAACACCTAAAACCAAGACCTAAAATGAGCTATCTACTTACATTAGTGTTTTGGTTTGGATCTCAAATGCCCCCCAAAGACTCAGTTATCAAAGGCTCGCTCCTAGCTGATGGTGCTATTGGGAGGTGGTGGAAACACTGGAAAGTGGGGCCTAATTGGAGGAAGTGGGTCATTGGGGGTCTGTCATTGAAGGGTATATTGAGACCATGGCCCCTTCCTTTCCCTCTCTCTACTTCCTGGCTTCCATGAGGTGAGAAGCTGTGCTCCATCACATATTTGCTACCATGATAATCTGCCTCACCATAGGCCCAAAGTGACCATGGACTAAAACCTCTGAAACTGTAAGCTAAAATAAATCTTTCCTCCTTTAAATTGATTTTTTAAAAAAATCAATTTTTCCCAAGTATTTTGTCACAGCAATGGAAAGATGACTAACATAATTAGAAAAGAAGAAATATCAACAGTCAATCAGTTTGTTAGATCAGTTTGTTAAATCAGTCTGTCCAGTTTTTTGGAATCTGGACGTCTACCATAAGAAAGCTAGAAAGAGAAAAAAACCTGAAGTTAGTGAAAGGAAAAGAGTAAACAGAGCAGAAATCAAAAGCCAAAAAACTTGAGGAAGTGCATAAAAGCCAAAAATAGGTCTTCAGCAAGATTATTAATACTGATAAACAACTAGCTAAACTGATAAAGGAAAGAGGAAACACACAAAATTATCCATTTCAAGAATTAAAGAAAAAAAAAGTATTAAAGAAAAGGCATCATTACAGATCCTATAGCTTTTACTTAGAAGGGAATATTAGAAACAAATCTGTCAGGACAAAGTTGGATCATTATGTAAAGCACAATGTAATAGCAGTAGTGGCAGTAGCCATTCAAGAAAAACCACCATAGCAATAACAAAAAAGTCATTTATTGAGTAACTCGATGTAGCAAACTCTGCTTATGTAAACTGGAAATAATTAAACCAAACATGAAAAGCAAAGTCTATTTAATCAAAATTTTCTGTAACATTTTTTTTTCTCTTGCACTTTGGCAGGGACTCAGGCAGGCAGAAGAGAAGGAAGTTTTAGAGTGGGAAAAAAGGAAAGGCTTCAGTTATGTCCGGACTGGAGGCTACTAACATGGGGAAGTAGGAGGTGGGGTAACTAGAATCAGAGCATCCTAATGTGATTGGTTGGGGTATGTTACGGTTCATGCCTAGATGTCCCCCCCAAAGCCTTATGAGGTCATAGGTGGGGCTTTTTCAGAGATGGCTGAATCTAGAGTGTGTGATGCTAGGATTAAGGGTGTGTGATTACGAAATCAATCCACTGATTGGTTTGGCACCACCCTAATCCCAGCAGCCTGGATAAGACATGAGGGGTAGAAAGCTGCTGCTAAGGTGCCTTGCCTGCCTTGATGCCTTCTGCTTGCTGTGAGTGGTTTCTCCTCTGCCAGGCCACCCTGCTTGGAGCCAGCCAACTATAAACTGAAACCTCTACAAACTGTGAGGGAAATAAATCTTTCCTCCCTTAACTTTGGGTGTCAGGTATTTTGTCTCAGCCATGAGAAAAGTAACTAAGACAGTGTGCACACTTGGCTTTCTCTGGTTGGTCCTGAGTTGGAAATGAGGGGAAACTAAGAAGCTGTTAATTACTAGTGCAGTCCTGGATGCTTGCGTCTGACTGATACAGAAATTATTTAGTGTTTTGGATAACTACTAGAGATAGCAATATGACTTCCTACATGTTTGACTTGTAGCAGGCCATCTTCCTGGACTACTTATCATCAATCAGCTGGAGGTGTTTTACTGGAAGCTGAGGCCCTGAGTTCAGATTTTATATATTCCCTAGCCATTATCCATTTGTGTATTCAGTCTCTTAGTATTAAATGGTATAATAACACACCCTTCATTCTGAAAGTATACTAAAAGGAGTGATCCGGTCTTCCTGGGCACATCCAAGATGGCTACACAGTGAAAGTAATTTTTAAGATAAATCTTGAGGGGGTTCGGAATTTAGCTCAGTGGTAGAGTGCTTATCTAGCAAGTGCAAGGCCCTGAGTTCAAGCCTCAGCACGCACCACCCCCCAAAGGATAATTCTTGAAGTACAAGGTAAAGACAAGATCAAGAGACAACACTACCAGATACTGCAACATCTGCAAGAAATGAGCAGGTGTGTGTGCAGTATGTCATGGGAATAACAACCTCTTAGAGGAGTATGGGGTCAGAAGATGAGCCAGGAAAGCAAGGTTGGAACCAAAGTGTAGCAGACTGTGGATGCTGTTTTAAGATGTAAGCACATGTGACTCCAAGGGAGAGAGCAATGCTTTAAAGCCAATAATTACAATATTATATTTGTACTTTGGGAACATTATTCTAATGACAGTGGAAAATATGCACAGGATGTGTCAGGAAACTGGAAGCTTACACACAAGGTAGGATGGTATTTTTTAAATTAAAAGAAATGGTAAAGGCCTTGATTTGAAAAGGGATAGTAGGGATGTAGTAGAAACAAGCAGAATGGTCCATAAATATCTGCTATGCTTTTGAGTGAATAAATGGAATGTTGAGGAACTGGACTGGACTGGACTTGGTGACTGATGGGTGTTATGATGATGAGAAAGAGTCAAGAATTATTAAAGTAAGCATCATCAACTGATTGTATAACAATACCATGGGCCAAATATATAAAATAGGGGTGTGGTAGTTTATGAGTGCAGATGGCCCAAGTTCAGTGTGGGGCATGTCAGGGGCCTTAAAAAGTTGGAATGGGGATTTGGCAACATTATATGGAAGCCAGGTTTGAGCCGTCACTGGCAGTACATAAGTAATACTTAGAATTATATAAAGGTGTGTGATTGGTGAGAAAGAACTTTCAAGACTAGGGAAGGGGGTTCATTACTCTAATACTTTTAAAAATAGCAGCAGACTAGGACGAAGCAGAGATTGCCACTAAAAGCTCTTCTACACTACTTTGGAATTTCCCTTTTAGATTGCCTGTACCATATAGTTGGCAGCCAGTTGGCAGCTATTCATATAGTTGGCAGCCAGGACATGAAACCGCCTTTTAAAGAAAACTGCAAAAATCACATTGGTTGAACTATGCATAGTTCTGAGATTTATGTAGGCTAATGACAGTATTGCATGAGGAGACCTAAATTAGAACCTAAGTCCTCCTAATTTCTTTGATCTTACCCACATCATTTCAGCTACAAATTGAAGTTAATTATACACAGTTTAAAGACTTTTTATTACTAAATGAGACAATCTTATGTAATATATATAAGGTGCCTACAGGTATTTAGCATACAGTTTGTGCTTAATAAATTAAAGGTATTATTATCATAAAAAAACTAGAAGAATGACACTCAGAAAAGAAGCCAATACAATTTGTTTCTCCCACATGCAAATTGTTCATGTTACAAGGATAACAATGTGAACTTAATTTTTAAAATTCTTTTCTACTTAAGAAAAATGCATTTTCTTCACTAAAATCAACTGTGATTTTTTTCTTAGAGAAGAATTTTGAAAAATTTTGAAAATAACATTTTATTATTTCTTTGCTTCACATATATGCTTATATTTGTCCAACATTACATTGAAGGTTACCTCTTATTATAGTGCTTCTCAGTAACAAGCATCTGCTGGGTACTTACCACATGCCAGTTACTGTGTTCAGTACCAAAATATGCATATTATGTACTGCACATAATTTATATGCTATACTTTTATGTGACGAGCAACACAGTAAAAATTTGACACCGGTATCTCCACAAACACGAGTACTGTGCTAGGATGTTACAATGACTATGATATCAGTAGGTGAAAGGAATTTTTCAGCTCTCTACTCATATAACTGCAGTGCATGTTGTCTGTCATTGTCTCATACTTAAGCAGTGCTTGGCTGTAGTTTCTTTTTTGGGGGTGGTGCTGGAGATCGACCTCAGGGCTTTAAGCTTGCAAGGTAAGTGCTCTACCATTTGAGCTAAATCTCCAACCCTGTAGTTTCTTTTATAATAATTATTTTGCCTCATTACTTTCATGCCTCTCCCAGATCCCTCACATACCCAAGAGGCCACCATACATGCTGGTTTCTTCCATCACTCTTTATCTAATATTTCTCTTTCCTTTTCTTCATTAAACATCACCTACATTTATCTTTATTTACCTGTGAAACTGCTTTCTCACCTGTTTTCCTTCACTTCAGTGTATTCTGCTAAAGCTCAGTCTTTGTGTGTTTTTATTCCTCTCTACACTTCCAACAGTAGATAAATCCCTCCCCTTTAGTAGTTGCTAACTAAATGTTTTATAGACTGCATACATGAGAGAATTTCAATCAGACTTAGTCATCTTTACATAAGAAGTACTCCAAATATTAGAATTATGCCAAGTATTAGACCATGCATGATTTTTCAAAGATGAGATATTTATTTGAAGTTAGTTTGTATTCATATTGTGTATCTTATGAAACTACAGAGAAAAAGTGAATTTAGTCACAAGGCTTTCTGAAGCCTTTTATGACACCATATTTCAACTATAAATGATCCATAAATTGGCACGAATAATTAGCAGTGTAATTTGCCCTCCAATTACGTTGGAAATGCTTTTTCCTCTGAAAAATGGTACAGAAAAGGAGTTTTTGCGTCTCTCTCACATTCATTATCGAGTGCAATGAATTGCAAATAGTAGGAAGTATTCAGTAATGCTTTTAGCAGTAAATTGCCTTAAAACCTTTTCTTCTTTAAACTAAGAGGCCTCGCCTCTTTAATTTATCATAAATAGTACATGCTCATATTATTTGAGCAACACCAAGAAGGTACATTTGGAGTCAAGTTTTACAGTATGCTCTACTGTCCAAAGGATTTCTTCCTCTCAACTTCAACATTGTCAATTAAATACTCAGAGCACTGCAAATGTAGCCTTGTAAATGTTGCCACCTGGCTCCTCCCTTTCTTACCTAGGGTCTTGGAGGGCAGTCACGTGGCCAGAGCAGATACTCTCCTACTCTTAGGAGACAACCAGTTCCTCAATTCCTTCAGCTTCCTGTAAGCATTTTTGTGAAGAAAAAAAAGTTGTAGGGTTTCATTTTTTCACTATGATTGCTGTCCTTTACAACACTGGCTTTAGTAACAGTATCTGCTTTCTCCTTTCACTTTCTGAAATTGTATAACTAGGTGGAAATGATCTTACAAGTACATGCAAACTTTTGTGCTTTTTGTGACAATATGGTGATGAGAATTATGAAGATGATCATTTCTCATGTTCCCTTTTTTATCCAACCAGTTCTTTCTCATGAAATTTAGCATTATCACACAGCAATTAATTAAGTGGCTTTCTGAGCATTGACCTTCAACCCCAAATAAATAGCTAATTAATGAATATAATTAATAAATTTTATATTTGCTAAGTTTTACTTTATTATTACATTCATTTAAATGCTATATAAAATAAATATATATTCAATAAAATATATTGCATCAAGCTCACTCAAACCAGTTAAATTCAGAATCTTGGAGCAGGGAGGAATGACAGAACAGGAAAGCCCACCAATTTATACTTTTAAAAGCTCCCCATGGTGCATTTAGTTTATTAAAAGTTGAGAAACTGCTGTAACTTAGTGCTCTGATTATTACCCAAGTCATAGAGTCTAAGAGTTTGAATGAACAAAGGCACCAACAATCACAGGTTTTCCATTAGCGGGGTTTATTGGTATTCATGGGGATCAGAAAGTCACTTAGTTTTTCAATAAATATTAGAAAGGCCTACATTTTACATTTGCAGTAAAATCATCAGTAACCGCATTGGCTATTTGGAAGGAAGCTTAAAATGGGGATGAGTTCACCCCCACAACCTCTTCCAGATGAAGAGGACAGGTAGAAAACTTTGAAGGCCTTCTAGATTGTCCATAGTATATTTTATAGTGAAGATAATTTAAATCTTTACTTCTATTAATATTATTTCCTTTTTACTTTCTTATCTAAAATTCTCCAAGTTTAAAATATTTGTCTCAAACAAATATAAAGTATAATAACTAGAGCTTCATTGAAAGTAGAGAAAGAAAGCATTGATCTTTCCCTTAAATCTATTTTTTAAATTTTTTACCAAGAGCATGTATTGGTACATTGTATACATAATGGCCACATTCACCATGGTTATTTTGTACCTGTACATGATGTATCTTGGTTTCCCCCCTCTCTTCCACCCCTCACTTCTGCTCCCCCTTCCCTATTTACAGCAGGTTTCCTTATATTTTTCCATTTTTTCCCTTTCCCCTTTTTTTCTTTTTCCCTTCCTTCTTTTCCCTCTTCCCCCTTTCTAGTTCTCCTCTCTTTTGAATATTACCTTCCTTTTATATAATATCTATTACACCTCTTTGTCCTTATTTACTCTTATGGTTTCTCATAACAGAGAAATAATTCGATGTGTACTGATGAGTGTCTGATTTATTTCACTTGAGAGTGTGTTCTCAAGGTACATCCATTTACCTACAAACATCTGTAGCTTATCCTTTTTTATGGCAAAGTAGTACTCCATTGTGTAGATAAACCACATCTTCTTTAGCCATTCATTAGTTGTTGGCCACTTAGGTTGTTTCCAAGACTTAGCTCTTACAAATTGTATTCCTATGAACATGGTTGTGCATACATCTCTATGGTATACATCTCTATGGTATGAGGTTTTCAATTCTTCTGGGAAGATACCAAGCAAAGGAATAGCTGGATCAAATGGAACCTCTAGTTTTAGTTTTTTGAGGAGTCTCCATACTGATTTCCATAGTGGCTGCACTAGTCTACATTTCCACCAACAGCAGAGAAGGGTACCTTTTCCCCCACATCCTTGCCAGCACTTGCTATTGGTTGATTTCTTGATAATAGCTGCTCTTTCTGGAGTGAGATGGAATCTTAGAATTGTTTCGATTTGCATTTCTCGAATGACTAGTGATGTTGAACACTTTTTCATGTTTTATTTGCCATTTTTATTTCTTCATTGAGAAATGTTTGTTCATTTCAAATGCCCATTTGTGGATTGGGTGCTTAAATTTGGGAGGTTTGATGTTTTTGAGCTCTTTGTATATTCCAGAAGTCAGACCTTTGTCTGAGGGACAGCTGGCAAAATTGTTTTCCCAGTCTGTGGGTTTTTGCCCCACTCTATTGGTGATTTCTTTTGCTGCGCAAAAGCCTTTTAATAGGATGTAGTCCCAAGCACTGATTTTTGTACTATTTCCTGTGTAGTCTGGGTTCTGTTCATAAATTTTTTTCCTACCCCTATGTCTTCAAGAGTTCTTCCTATTCTATTCTCTAGTAGATTTAGTGTTTCTGTTTTAATGTTTATATCTTTGACCCACTTCGATTTTAGTTTAGTACACGGTCAGAGACATGTATCTAGTTTTAGTTTTCGGCATGTGGCAAGCAAATTTTTCCAACACCATTTGTTAAAGAGGCTATCTTTCTTCTACTGAGGGTGTTTGGTTCCTTTGTCGAAGATGAGGTATTCGAGCGTGTCTGGAGTTGTTTCTGCATTGTCTAGTCTGTTCCATTGATCCTCGGGTTTGTCTTTTTGCCAGTACCATGCTGTTTTTATCATAGTATCTTTATAGTATAGTTTCAAGTTGGGGATTGTAATGCTACCTCCTGCCTTGCTCCTGTTGCCCAGGATTGTTTTTGCTATTCTTGGTCTCTTCTGGTTCCAGATGAATTTCACGATTTTCCTTTCTAATTCTGCGAAGTATGTTAATGGTATTTTGATTGGAATTGCATTAAATCTGTATAGTAATTTAGGAAGTATGGCCATTTTCACTATGTTGGTTCTTCCTACCCAGGAACATGGTATATCTTTCCATTTTCTAATATCCCTTTCAATTTTCTTTTTTAGGGAACTGTAGTTTTCGATGTAAAGATCTTTTACTTCCTTTGTTAGATAAATTCCTAAGCATTTCTTTTTTTTAATGCAATTGTGAAAGGCATATCTTCTCTTATTTCTTTCTCAGTGAGTTCGCTCTTTGTATATAGGAATGCTATTGACTTTTGCTTGTTGACTTTGTATCCAGCTACACAACTGACTTCAGTTATTAAATCTAGAAGTTTTTTGGTGGAATTTTTTGGCTTTTCTATGTAGAGTATCATGTTGTCCACAAATAATGATAATTTAAGTTTTTCCTTTCCTATTTTTATTTCTTTCTCTTGTCTACTTGCCCTGGCTAATGTTTCTACAACTATACTGAATATCAATGGTGATAGTGGGCATCCTTGTCTTGTTCCAGATTTTAGTGTGAAAGCTTCCAGTTTCTGACCGTTTAGTGTGATGTTGGCCATTGGTTTGTCATAAATGGCTTTATCAGATTTAGATATAGACCATCTATTCTTAATTTCTGTAGTGTTTTTATCATGAATGGGTGTTGGATTTTGTCAAATGCTTTTTCTGCATTTATTGAGATGATCATGTGATTTTTGCCTATGACTTTGTTGATATGGTGTGTTACATATATTGATTTGCATATGTGAACCATCCCTGCATCCCTGGGATGAATCCTATTTCATCATAGTATATAATCTTCTTGATAATTCATTGCATTCTGTTTGCCAGTATCTTGTTTAGAATTTTTGCATCTATGTTCATTAGGGAAATTGGTCTGTAGTTCTCTTTTTCAGTTGGATCCTTTTCTGGTTTTAGTATCAGGGTAATGCTTGCTTCCAGGAATGAGTTTGGAATACTGCTTCCTTTTCAATTTCATCAAAAAGTTTGAGGAGTAGTGGTATTAGATCATCTCTGAATTTCTTGTAGAACTCAGCTGTGAAACTGTCAGGATCTGGGCTTTTCTTTGTTGGTAGTTTTTTAATTACCTCTTCAATTTCAATGGCTGATATTGTGTTATTTAGTATTTTCATCTCTTCTTGATTCAGTTTTGGTAATTCATGTGTTTCTAAAAATCTGTCCATTTCTTCAGTGTTTTCCATCTTGTTTGAGTATAGGTTCTTGAAGTAGGCACTGATGCTCCTTTGGATTTCCATAGGGTCGGCTGTGACTTCACCCCTTTCATTTTTTATTGCATGGATTTGGGTCGGTCTTTTCTTTCCTTTTTTTGATAAGATTGGTGGGGGTTTGTCTATTTTGTTTAGTCATTCAAATAACCAACTCTTTGATTCTTCGATTCTTTGTATTGTTTTCTTAGTCTCAATTGCATTAATTTCAGCTCTGATCTTAATAATCTCCTCTCTTGTATGAGCTTTGGGTTTGATTTGTTCTTCTTTTTCTAGATGTTTGAGGTTCAACATTATGTTGTTTATTTGAGCTCATTCTGTCTTCCTAATGTGGGAGTTCAATGCAATAAATTTCCCTCATAGCACTGCTTTCATCGTATCCCACAGGTTCT
This sequence comes from Hystrix cristata, assembly GCA_004026905.1. NCBI lineage: Eukaryota > Metazoa > Chordata > Mammalia > Rodentia > Hystricidae > Hystrix > Hystrix cristata. The sequence continues at coordinate 24,324 of PVJO010019490.1, forward strand.
GGGGTGTTGTATTGGCATTATCATTTAACTGTATAAATTGCTTAATTTCTTCTTTAGTTTCTTCTGTTACCCAACTGTTCTTCAGAAGGATGCTATTTATTTATTTATTTATTTATTTATTTATTTATTTATTTACTTATTTACTTATTTATTTATGGTGCTGGGGATCGAACTCAGGGCCTTGTGCTTGCAAGGCAAGCACTCTTAACCACTGAGCTAAATCCCCAGCCCTAGAAAGATGTTATTTAGTTTCCATGTGTTTATGTGTTTTTCTTTTTCATTTCTGTGATCGTTAAATTCTACTTTCATTGCACTATGGTCCAGTAGTATGCATGGGATAATTTCAATTCCCTTACATATACTTACGTATGCTTTATGAGGTAGTATGTGGTCTATTTTGGAAAACGACCCATGTGCAGCTGAGAAGAATGTGTATTCTGCTTTTGTAGGGTGGAACACTCTGTAGACATCTACTAAGTCCATTTGCTCACAGATTTGATACAGTTCTGATATTTCTTTGTTAATTTTTTTTTCTAGTAGATCTGTCTATTTGTGACAGTGGGTACTGAAGTCTCCCATTATAACTGCGTTAGTGTTTATTTGATCTTTCATGGTCCTTTCCCTTAAAGTAACTCTAAATATTAAAGTACAAGCTTTTCAGATATTATGAGCTCCAAACTGCATGCCTTTCCTAGGGCATACATGTTTAAACATACAACTCTGAGAAAAACAAAATGCAAATGGATACCAGGCACAAAGGATAGCCAACAACAGGTGTCATGCTTACAAGAAGACAAGTTGAGTTAGAGTACTGTGCTAGGCAGCTTTCTGTTACTATAACAAAACAGCTAAAATAACTTTGGCTCACAGTTTCAGAGGTTTCAGTTCATGGTCTGTAGCCCCATTGTTTTGGGGGCTGTGATGAGGCAGTACGTCATGGCAGGAGCATGTAGTAAAGAAAATGGTTCACTTTGTGGCCAAATATGAAAGAGAAATAGGACATAGCTAAAGTTCCACTATCTCCTTCAAAGGCATGCCTCAATGAACTAGGTTGTCTTGCTGGGCCTCCCAACACTGTCCCCCAATAGTTTCACCACCTCCCAACACTGCTGAAGGCTAGTGACCAACCTTTTAACACATGGACTTTGGAGGTCTTTTAACATCCACACTATAGCAAATGTGGAGGGAAGAAAGCATAAAAGTGACTAATGGTGGGTTTTGGAGTCAATGGCTTTTGGATTTACATTTAATCCCTATTCAATGTGTCAACTTTCAGTGTCCAGAACCCATTCTTTTAAACTTAGGATTAGTGGTGATATTAGATTTTTCACAAAAAAAAAAAAAAAAGCTTAGAGCAAATTTATAATTGACCCATGCCAATAAGGAGTGGTTGGGTTTAGATAGAAGCAAGTAGTGATAAATTAACAAGTTAATTTCCCCTCTCATTTTAAGAAAATATGAATTCTCCAGGAGAATTCTCAGGAAATTCACAGTAGTTTAAAACTACTCTATGACTTGAGTAAATTCATTAACCCTTATGTATCTGTTTTCCTGATCTGTAAGGGGGAGATAATAAAAGTAGCAACATAAGGTTATTTGGATATTATAAGAGATAAAACATAGCTTGACATAGGGCAATCATACAGTAGATACTAGCTATTATTTTTATTGATGTCTTATCATCCAATAGATTATAAAATCTGGCTGGAACTGAAAAAAAAAAGTGTACTATGTGTTTAACTGACAAAGTTTGAGGAGGGAGGAGTATGCCCAAATTATATTAATTTAGAGTTAAATGTCATTTTGTATGCATTTATGCCTGCAAAGGACATAACCTGACCTGAGTTTTATGTTCTTTAAAGACTCTGTTACTATAAAAAGACACCCCTTAAAATTCTACCAAATTATATATCCAGGACTCTTTAGAACAGTGTGTTTATTTTTAAATTGAAGGTGCCCTTGGGTGTTCCCATGTTCACAGTCAAAACCAAAGACCTCAAAAGTGTTCAAAGCTTGATTGGCTGGTTCAGTGTTGGAATGTAATTTGCAGCCCCTACCTTCCTGAGCGCCCCTGAACTGGAACTCAGAAACATTTCCCTGTGAAAGTAGCTCTGAGAAACAGCTGTTCATTTATTCATTTACTCAGGACCAAATTCTAAGCAGACATCCACAAAAGTAGCTAATTCTCCCCACTGGCTTAAGGAAGCTTCTTTTGTAGGCACAAACACATTCCCTGAGGTTGTATCTATCATTCTAATTCTATATAGCTTGATATAAAATCCCCTGGTTCTCCTTCAGTAACTGAGGACCTTGTATAAAATCTCTTTGGCTTTATAAATTCACAAATCCTGAGTAAAATGAATAAGCAGAATACACAGAAAAACAAAATTCAAACAAACCTTGTTTCCTCTGTGCTTGAATCCTTTTAAATTGAATCCAAAATACTGTACAGTTATTCTATTCTATTGTGTCTTCTATTTAAGTCACTCATTTGTTAGAAAGAATTTATTGTCTGGCTACTTCTATATAAGTCACTATGGAGAAATTCAGGACACTTAACAAATAAGCCCACATTTTAAAGAACTAATAATCTCAATTGAACAATATGAAAAGGGACTTTATAATAAGTATGCTTACATTGTTTCAAATATAGAGGGGGAAAAACATGAAGTTCTGAAACAAGTTCTAAAAAGCCAAATAAGGATATAATCATTAAGAATTTTTTAAAATTTCTGCAAATAGATGATACAGAAGGCAAGTCATACTTGAAAATGAATTAGAAAACAGAAAAGAACATCTCTGTGATGTGATGGAGGAGGATAAAGTGATGAAGGATATAAGAAAGCTAAGGACCATAGAAATTCTCAAATCTGCCTCACAGACTTTCCAAAGACACAACCAAAGAGGGGATAAATAATATTCTAAGGTACAGTGGTAGAGAAACTCAAGAAACAGAAGGAATAGATACACAAACTAAAAATATTCACAAAGGGCCAAGCAGAATAAATAGAAATGGGGCGGTTTAAGTGAGGCACAAAATAATGTGTCAAAGATTAGTGAGTGATATGGTTGAGAAAGTCCTTTGGCGCCATATTACAGAGGTGCTGGAAAGCAGGCTAAGGAGTTTTGACTTCATCTTGTAGTACAGTATAGTTATTTTTTGTTGTTGTTGTTCTGTCTTTTTTCTTCCCATACTCTTCTTGATTTATTCCATGCTTATCATAATGCAGACCTTTAAAAATATTTTTTAAATCCATAAAAATCCTTTAAAAATCTTTTTTACCCAATTGTTCTTTTATATCATTTCTGTATTTCATATATTATGTTTTTATTCATAAAATCAACATCTTCCCTAATATTGTAAAATGTTACGTGAAATATTGTTAATTATAAAGGTTATTAAATTCTAAAAATGTAAAAGTAAAAAACCATATAGACAAAACTTTAAGAAGCTGTTTAGTCTATATTCATTGACTAAATCTTTTCAAATGAATCAAAGAGATAAAAATCTATTATTTTAACCATCCCAGAAAGGACAACATTCATTCATGTTCTTGTTGAACAATTGAGGGTTAAAATCAATGCCAAGGTCTGAGGATAAAGGGTTAATGAGCCAGTCTCTTTCATCGAAGTGCTTGCTTACCATCCAGGGTGGGGGACAACCCCAAATTTCAATTAATACAATAGTGTGGGATATGTGTTATCAGAGAGGTATGAATTTGTTGCAAGGGGAGCCCCAGAGGAGGACTCTTAAGGGAACTAATGAGGTCAGGGCAACTTCTAAAAGCAGGTTGTGCCAAAGCTGCAGCTGGGAAATTGAGTTCAGCAAACAGAAGACACTCTGGACTTCGGGGGCACTGCGAGGGCAAATTGTTTGTTAGGGCTGAGTTACAGAACAAATGAGGGCCTCCTGAAAATGAGGCAAGAGAGGGAAGTAGATGCCACATCATGAAGTGCTTTCTAACTGTCATTCTTTAAAGTTTAACTTTATATACATGGTGATAGGAAGTTGATTAATGCCCTGCCAAAGTCAATGCCAGAATTGGATTTGTATTTGAGAATGATCACTTTGGGAGCGATATGGGGTGTGGCTTACAAAAGGACAAGAGCAGAGGTAGGATGACCAATGGAAGAAGACAGAATAATCCAAGCAAGAAATGATGAAAGCCACAGTTCAGGCTTTTTTACATTGATGATGAAGTGGGAAATGGTTTGATTCTGTTTGTATTGTGCAATTTTCTTTTTGCACAAAAGAAATCTTGTGTGAAACCTTGTAAGACCAATACTGCCAAGCTAGTGGAGGTGAGATGGAAAAGATGAGACCTGTGCTCTGCCTTCCCCTTGTATCACGCAGCAGCTCCTCAGGCTCCTCTGAGAAACACAGCTTGAACGCAACTGGACTACAGTAATATATTTAAGATATAGAATCAGTGTATCCACTCATTTTATTTAGTAAACTGTTCTGGTGTCTAATCATCTGTAGTGTCAAGCTGTTCTTCACTATCTAAAGTAAATCTCTGCAAGAGTTTATAAGAAGACTTGCTTTCTTTCTGTAGCTGTCAAACAAATACTGCACTCAACAAATCTGTTCATTTGTTTCTAGCCTCTGCAATCATACATCAAAAGCCCGTTTAGTATAGTCTTATGTAAACAGACATTCTGACTCTCTCCTTCCTGAATCAATCCGGGCTTGAAGACTCTGAGTCCAGACTGCACACACAATGCAAAATGTTCAGATCTCATCTAAGCTTGTTCTATGGTCTTTCTTCTAGGATAATCATTCTCAAACATGTTGTCAGTCTCTACCTATAACTATGTAATGGTATGCAAATATCTCCAGCAAGCTCTGACTGTATTTTGAACTCCTGTCTTGTAGTTTCCACTGGGCATATTTCATTAGGCTTTGCAGACACCAGCACTGGGCCAAGTGAACTTCATCACTTCCTGTACTATTCCTACTCCACTTTCGGCTTTCCTCACCAAGCTAAGTATGCCGAGTACTGGAGGATCGCCATATGCCCTCCTCTCTAACTGCCCCTTCATGAAACTGCCTCCATCCATGTGGCCTGTCATTTCTATGACCTTTAGACCACACATGATTTCCTGCCTCCTCTCCTGCCTTTGGCAGCTTTCATCTAATGACCTGAACTTAATGTAGTAGAAATTGTGGAGCTCACTAAGCATTCCATCTCCTCCCCCACTTTCCAGCCTCCTGTGCCTAGGTAAAAGCATATAATAGGGTCTATTCTTTATTTTGTCCTTTCGTTTATACTTAGGGTTTCTCATGTCAGAGAAATCCTGCAATATTTAAGCTTATATTTCCGATTTATTTCACTTGAATTATGGTCTCAAGGTGGATTCATTTTCTTATAAATGACTCAGATTTACCCTTCTTTATAGCAGATTACTACTCCATTGTGTATAAATATCATATAGGAAACAGAGAAATAGATCTTCTGCAAATGAGAATAGGACCAAGAGATGGGGTGGGAATGTGGGAAGGGACATAAAAAGAATTAAGATGTGTTATGTATGTGTACCAACTCTCCACAATGTAATCATTGTGTACTGCAAACATGTACTGAGAAAATAATTTTTTAAAAAAACGAAAAACAACAACAAAATCATGTAATGAATTCTGACTGCAGGAAGAAATGGTATGTGTCAGTGCCATTAAAAAAAAAAGCATTGACCAAGCTGAGCACACAATATCGCAGTTGTCTCTTCTGTAGTGGGAATGAAAAGGTAATGTGTTCCAGATGGTGCAGCCAAACAATGGCAGAGCCTAAATCCCTGAGAGACCCTGTGGATCAGAGTGAGTCCCCTGCTGGCCTCTTCAAGGCATATAGAAAGAATGAGAAATACCCTTTTGCTGTGCTAAGCCACGGAGATTTAAGCATTGTTACTACATCTTATACTAACTTCTGCTGACTAATACCCTCTTTCATTTGTCTCTGCATCTTCAGGACAGCCACCCTTTGGTCCTCCACACAAATTCAGAAATGATTTTTCTAAAATGAATATTTTATCAGGTCACAAACACTTCACCCCTATGTTCCACAGAAAACTCTTAGGTGGATCCTCATATCACCTAAACTATTTATCCTGAAGACTATCAATGGCCTGTAAAGGGCTTGTGATGGTCTGCCATGGCTTGCCTCACATCATCTCTAAATGGCCATCAGCACATCCCGAGAACTCTCCCTAAGTCCAACTCTTCACACATCCTCAAGTGAGCCTGTTTACTCACTTCTGAACCTAGAGAATTATATATATTACAAAATAATGCAATAAGTTTTTTCCTTTCAATTCAATTTATTGAAATTAGGAAACATACTCTGATAGTAACATATGATTACTCCATATACATTTAGATATTGAGTTCATTTCTTTAAATGATGAGCATAATTATATAAAAGAAGAGAAACTGAAAGAAAAGAGGAATTAAAGTCTAATTTCATCTATCTGTAATTTGTTATTGATGTGCATGTAAAGTGTAAACAGTTTCCATTTCTTATATTTAAAATTAATATAATGCTCATGACAATGTAATCTGGAATATTATTTGCTTTATTTTACCTTGAATTTTTTTCTCTTTTTTGGGCATTAGGATTATGTTTATTAAAAGAACAACTTAGTTTAAAAAATTTTTCATCACGTCTTGATCAATCACAAAAATATTTTATGCTTTTTAATTAATACACATAGAAAACATGGCTTGTGGAAATTACACTAAACTGCTAATTTTTGTCAACCAATTAATTATGTTAATTAGCAAAGAAATTAATTTGTCTCTGCTTTAATTTTCTGAGCAGGTACCTCCAGGAAACTCTTAGCTAGAGATCTTCAAGGAATCACTTACTTCCAGCTGCAAATGGGAAAGCCTCTGAAACTAAATGACTTTATGACTTGCAAGACATTTAAAGACACCAAGATTTCAAAAAATTCTTTACGTTGTTTGCCTGTAAGCAAAAGCATACAAAACAAAACTTCCAAAAACTAAAGACAGAGAAAAAGGAACAATTCAGAAATTAAAATTAGTCGATGGCTAATTGAAGAACTCTCTGACACAGTGTTAGGACTAGTTACAATGAAATCATGTGTGGAAAGTTCTAAATTTTGAAGAGTTTCTCCTCTTGGGGTTGATTCTAGGCTGGGATGATAAAGTTGCCCTCACTTTTCCCATCTATAATCTAATATTTATCTATTTTTGCAATACACACTTTTTAATTAAGCAGAAATTTATTGATCATCTGTATGACACAAAGCATTATATGAATACTCTCAGCTCAAATAACACCTGACCTACTTCTATTGTGAAATTTATAGGAATACATAAAACATGAATATAAAAATGCTTAAATTTTTAAACAATTTAAGATCACTCAATAGAGATGCTAGTGAAAGAACCAGTCATGTCCATTGATTCCATCTGCTGGCTCTACATAATATTCTTGTCCTTTGCATTTCATCTATTTCACTATCATTTACAAACCTTTACATTAGCTTAGACAATTTTGGCAAGAATTTGATTTGGCAGCCTAATGTGCATCCTTTTCAGCCCTTGAAAATGCTATATAACACTCTGTAGCTAGGAAATATATCTTGACCCATGTGAAATATGCAAGTACAAACATAAACAAGTTTGAAGGAGATGGAAAGGAAGGGGAGCTGGCACTGGAAAGAACATAGGCACAGGTTTCCTCTCTTGCTCTGAAGGCCAAGCACATAAAAGAACATTGGGCAGGTTGGGTGCCAGCTGGCCGGCACCAGTTGGATTGTGGAGTCAGAGGCTCCTCTGCAGATCTGCATCCTCTCTAATCCCACAGCTCATTATGTAGTCTGCTCACTTGGTCTTCCGTATGCTGTTTTCCTCATTTTGGTGCAGAGGAAACCAATACTAAAAATGCTTTCTGCATATCCCATTAACTTTATTTCATCCGGATTTAGATTGAGGAAAATGGAATGTGGTTTGATTCTCTGATTTGTTTCCATTAAACTCTATTTTCTGTCAGGTTAACCCCAGGAAGAGTCACAATAGGTGTATGTATACTGCTTCATGTTATTCTGTACCTTGTCACCTCATTTCCCTTTTGAGTCGTGTTTTGTTGGTTCCACTTCAAATTATGAAACAAACTGCTCCCCAGAGTGTGTGATATCATGCATTCTTAATGGATGTGACATGGAAATTAAATGCTTCTAAACCCTTCTGAAACAGTAGTAAGATAGATCCATTACCACACTGATTCTATTTCTAGTAAAATGTTTAATTTAAAACTTTGTAGAAAATGTCAGTAAATTCCAGGCTTCCTGCTAGTCTTTGGGAAAGAAATCACCTTTTGGGAAAAAATGTGTAGACACTAATACAAGAAGCCTTTGTCAATTTGATCATACTCCTGTTGTACATAATATCTTCACAGTTGGTTTTAGAGAACAGAAAACTATGTACTTTTTCCTTTCCCATAGCTCTAACATTTTGCTTAGGCTCTAGGTTAGAATGGACTCCCAACCCTTGATTGGATCTTTTGGGTCTCCAGTGCATAGAAAGATATTCAGCACTCTTCCTGCATTTGGCTTATGGGTGAATGTTGCAACTTATGTCTGTATTAAATCTGCTCTCTTGCAAGCCATCGGTTCTAGAAAGGTAACTAATACCGTATTGTACATTCTGTGGGTTTTTACAAATGTAAAATGATTTGCGTTTACCATTGTAATATCATACAGAGTAGTTTCACTGCTGTAATAATCCTCTGGACTCTGCCTATTCATTTCTCCCTCTCCTCTAACCCTAACAGCTATTGATACTTTTGCAGTCTCTATCATTTTGCTTTATTCAGAATGTTATATAGTTAGAATCACATAGTATGTAGGGTTTTCCCATGGACTTTTCACTTAATCATATTCATTTAGTATTCCACTATGTCTTTTTCATAGCTTGCTAATTCATTTCTTTATAGTGTAAATAACAAGTCATTGTCAACAGTTTTTACATTCATATACCAAAGGACATCTTGGTTGCTTTCAGATTTTGGCAATTATGCATACAATGCTATAAATATTCATGTGCAGGGTGTTTTGTGGCCATAAATTTTCAGCTTATTTGGGTAAATACCAAGAAGTACAATTTTGGATCAAATAGTAAGGTGATGTTTTAGTTTTGTAAGAAATTGCCAAACTGTCTTCCACAATAACTGTATCATTTTGCAATCCTCCCAGCAGTGAACAGTGATTCCTACTGCCAGCAACTGCAAGTTCCATCTTCGCCAGCAACTTGCCTTGTGGTATTAGTGTTTTGGATTTTGGCCATTCTAATAGATGTGTAGTAGTATCTCATTGTTTTAATTTGCAATTCCCCAATGATTTATGATGATCAGCATTTTTTTCATATGCTTTTTACAATCTATATATCTTCTTTGGTAAGGCATATATCAGAACTTTAGTCATTTTTAAGAATCAGATTTTTCATTTTCTTATTGAGTTTTAAGAGTTTTGTGTATTTTGAATATCAGTCCTCTATTAGCTATGTCTTTCGAAAATATTTTCTCCCTGTATGTGGCTTGTCTTCTTACTCTATTAACAGTCTTTTACAGAGTCTATCTTTATTGTCTTTTTCTTGTGCAAGTTTTGGTAGACTGTTTTTTTTTTGTTTTTTTTTACAAAACTGGTCCATTTCATGTAGGTTATCAAATCTGTGGGCACAAACTTATTTATTGTATTTGTTTATTGTTCATTTAATATTTATAGGCTCTGTAGTGATTTCTTAGTTCTTCTAGCTAAAAGCTTATCAATTTTCTATTTTTCTGTATCCATTTCCTCTTAATCTCTATGTCTTCATATTTAATGTT
>PVJO010019491.1:0-34157 GCA_004026905.1 Hystrix cristata
TCGGCTGAAGCTGAGCAGACGCTGCCCCCTTCAGACAGGGCAGGGGCCTCCGGCCAGCCCAGGCCTACCCAGCCCACCTCACTGAGTCACACTGCCCACCTACCTCTGCAAAGCACTTCACCATTCACCTCCTAACCTTTGCAGTTTACAGGCAAAAGGCCTGGGGTGTTAGGGCCAGGGTTAGGATGAAGCAAGAGAAGCAAGTAGGGTGCAGGATTTAAAATTTCACCTGGATCTCATGCCCTGGGTACCTCTCTGGCTTCCTTCAAGCAACAGCCGTCTTTGTTGCCTGGGCTCAGAGGTAGAGCTTGCTCGGCATGTAGAAGGCCTGGGGTTTGACCCCTAGCACCGCAAACCTGCCCCTTGCTCCACCCTCACCTGCTCACCGTGGCTCAGAGAGGGCCTGACCCCAGACACACCCTGCTCAGCCTCTGTCCCAGGGAGGCTTCTGCTCCCCTAGGGGATGGCAGGACCTCAGCAAGGCTGGGGAAAGCCCAGTCCCACCCTGACCTTTTCTGGACAGTCCAGCCACATTCCATTGCCCCTGACCCTAACAAGTTTTCCAGGCATGGAGGGTTGTGGCCTGGAGGAGGAAGGGCTAACCACAGTGCTGAGGCCTTTCTGGGCTTCAGACCTTCTCTCAGGCCGTCTTTCCTGGAAAGAAGCCCATATCTTACTGGGCCAGAGCAATCTCAAATTACCCTGCTGGGTACCCTGGGTTTCCTGGATCAGCTCTCTCTGATACCCACATAACTGCCTAAATGGATCCTGCAAATGTCATCCTTCTTTTCCTTAGAATTGACACCAAAATATACTGGGAGTGTTGATACACACAGTCCATACCCACACCTAGGTTCCCAGGCCAGCAAAGTCCTAGGCAAGCAAAGAAAAATTAGGTACTGACTGTTTATTTCATTAAGAAAGAATCTTTTAAAATTATAATTTCCATCGCCCATTCCAAAATTTCCTAAAGGAAAAGATGATTTAACCCAGAGAAGTAAAAATAAAAGTCACTTTTAAAAATAAATAATTGGCTTTATGATAATAATAGCTAGTGCTTAGGTAGAACTTACTATATACCAGGTATTGTTCTAAATTCCTTGTTTGGGCCGAGGGTATAGCTCAGCAGTAGAATTGCATGCTCAGTACATGCAGGGTGGTAGGTTTAATCCTTAGCACCAAAACATAAAATAGAAAACTGAGTCACAGGGAAGTTAAGTGACTTCCCCAAGGTCACATGGCTGTTGAGTAGATCTGGGACTGGAGCCAAAGCAGTCTGGCTCCAGGCCACCCTGCCATTCTAAAGAGGTAAAATATTTATTTCCCTGTATTGTTTTTATTTCTCTTATTTCACTCAGGTCCAGTGAAACCTCAGTCATGGATGGGTCCAAGGACCCGCACTTGGAAGCCTGTCCCCCAGGAGACAGAGTCACAGTTCGTCTAGATTTGGTCACGGACCTTGAATCTGCAGTCTTCTTAGAAAGGGCATTCACAAACCAAGCAGGGAGGCAGACAGGCATGACCAGGACCCGCTGGACAAGGGCTCTGGAAGCTGTCACCCCTCCCAGGGAGGTGGGAGAGGCCTCTGGCACTGTGAGGCGGCTGGGTTTGTTTGCCCTTTTCCTGCACGCTGCGCTGCAGCTGGGTCTCAGTGTGCTCTTCCCAAAGAGCCACTCCTGCCAGGAGCTTTGGCCCCCATCTCCCTCCCAAGCTGCGGGTCCATATTTCCAGCTACCTCTAAGCAACAAGTCCTGTCTGTCTCGCAGGCACCTGAAACTCAGTACTTCTACCACCACAGTCATTTTTCCTTCTTAAACTTACTCTTTTCTGCTCAATTTCCTCCTACCTTGTCATCTAGTCACTCCACAACTATTTGCAAAGCATCCAATCTGCCCTGCACTTCCCTAGTCACTAGAAATGTGGTAGTGAACAAGTCAGAGTTCACTGGTAGGGAGAGAAAGATAGCAAGCAGCTCACCAATTAAATGTATCCATCTCCCCTTTGACCTGACTAAGGAATGCTCTGATTTTTAACTGAATTCAACACCCCCATAAAGAGTACATTTCCAGCCTCCCCTGCCACAGGCCGAGTTCTGGTCAAAGAGATGAACATGAGTAGATAAACAAATAGGTATAGCCTCACATGAAATATTTCTCAGCTATAAAAAGGAATGCTTTCTTGGAGTGTAATGGGTTTTTTTGTTTTGGTTTTTGAGATATAATTCACATATCACATAATTCTCCATTTTTGTTTTGTTTCATTTTGGTTTTGAGAGCCTCAATTATGTTGCCCAGGCTGATTTTTGATACAGTTACATAGTTATCAGACCACCACCACAGCCAGGCAAGGCGGCGCACGCCTGTAATCTCAGCACTTGGGAGGCCGAGGCAGGAGGATCACTGCAAATTTGAGGCCATAGTGAGTTCGAGGCCAGCCTGAACTACCTCAAAAAAAAAAAAAAAAGTCTAAGAAGGGACTCTTTTTACAAAGGCCCCTCAGAGAGCACGTGCCATATGGAGGTGGTCTGAGCCCAGGAGGGAACAGGCTGGGGGTGAATGCTGTTCCCTACCCAGAGTTGCGTGGCTATTTAAAAACCACTATCAGAATTCCCAAAGGGAATCACCACACAGTATCTGTCACAGAAAATGTCCCAGAAGGAAATGAAAATATTTCAGCTTCTTACCTTACTTTCAGTGAGTGGGGGCTGTATTTGACCTTCGACTGCTACAGCCTTAAAAAAAAAAAAGAACAAAATAAAGTGTTACAAAGGCATCATAGCAACTTGCCTTCCCAACTGTTGATGCTAATAACTAATGGACCACACTCAGAAAGCAAAAGCAATGACAAGTAGCCTTGGAATAGCTAAGCAGATTCTAACATCATTAATGATGCCCTGGGGGAAACATAGCAGAGCTCAGAAATGCCTAGCTCACAAATTTATTCACATAAACACTTCACAGGAGCGTACAAATGTGCCAGGCACTGTGCTAGGCCCTGGAGATTCAAAGATGAGAAACAAGAGTGGCTCGGCCCTCAGGGGCCCGCAGTCCCCTGGGAAGAGACATGTGCTGATAAATAATGAAAGCGCCACTCAGCTGTGGGAGACAGGGGGACAGGAGTCTGACCCCTTCACACGCTGTCCCCCCAGACGGCGGCATGCAATGCCTCCCAGCCAGGTGTGATGGAGCACAGCCATCACACAGTGAGCAGCTCTTGGTGGGGTCTTGGAAGAGATAAGTTAGCATCCTGCCCTCCCACAACCTCCTGTGCCTCGCAGGTGTGGAAGCTGCTTTCAATCCCGAGAAGAACCATGTAAATTTCTTCATGGTGGTAAATTGAGGTAATTGTAAAAAATGGCACAGTAATTCTGCTCCCTGTACTCACGCTCTGGCATGACTCGGAGATTGCCACGTGACTTGGCTGATAAACAACAGCAACATGATTCAAGCAAAGACTTAGAAAATGCTTGTGGCTGGGGTTTGTCCTCTCCTGCTGTTCTTGGGGCCCCTTCGGCCACCCCCATGTGAGTGAGCTCCAGCTATCCTGACCAAAATGTGCCTCAAACTGTTCCACTAAATAGGAGGGAAGAGAACCTTCCAAACTCATGCTGCAGCCAAGACTTTAATACCAAGACTGGACAAGGACACAGTAAAAAAGAAAACTACAGACCAATATCCTTGATGAATATGCAAATCCTTAATGAAACACTAGCAAACTGAACTCGACAACACGTTAAAAAGATGATACACCACAAGCAACTTGATTTTATTCCAGGATGCAAGGGTGGCCCAACATACACAAATCCATAACATAATATACCACATAAATATAATCAAGGATAAAAATCACATGATCATCTCAACTGACTCAGAGAAAAGCCTTTGACAAAATGCCAAATCCCTTCATGATAAAAGCCCTAATGAACTAGGGATTGACGGATCATTCCTCTTCCATGTAGTAAAGGCCATAAATGACAAACCCACAGACAACATTATTCTAAAGCAGGACAGACTGAAAACATATCTTCTAAAATCAGAAACAAGGCAAGATGTCCACTTTTTTCTGAATGTTTTTGACCCACCATTGGATGACTTGGTGTCTGAGGAACCCAGGAATACAGGAGGCCGACCATAACCACTTGTGAAGTACAGCAGCGACAGCAAAGATCATCAGTTTTCAGAGGCACAGGGCAAAAGAAATGTGACTTATCCCGGGCTACCTGAGGGTCAAACTCATTTCTAACACCTGGTTTCCCCCGTGAGTCTGAGACCCCCGAGTCCGCGCTGCGCTCTCTGCACCACGAGGCCCACAGGGGGTCACTCCTAGCCCCTCGGTCGGCACTGAGCCCCAGACCGGTCCTGTGCTGCTGGCTGCCCTGCGCTCCATGACTGGCATTCTTGGCAGCATTCTGCCTGAGGCTGGCACAGCCCAACACGGGCCCAGGAAGGGGACAGTGGTGGCCATGAGAGGTGGCAGTGACATCCCAAACAAACCTTGTGGCTTGGAAATGCTGCTCCTTTCCCAGAGCAGGCAAAACTTATTTCTGCTCTGGTTGGGGAAGAAGGAGGGAAAAAGGAGGCAGCCTCAGAGGCCCAGTGGTCAAGGGGAGTCTTCAGATTTATGTGCTTAGTGACTGCCGCATGCCCTCTCTAGGTCAGCCAAACAGCAGCCTGAGTTTCTATAAGTGAGAAGGAGATGGAGAGTTTGTACTTGGGCCTTAGAAACCGGAAGGAAATCAATCCCCTCAAAGCCTGGGAGAGAAGGAAGGAGGGAGGAAGGACACATCTGGGCTGGACTTCACAAAACCCTTCTCAGAGGTAACAAACAGGGACATTTTAAACCACTCCTGCAAGACTGAGGGGAAATTGCCAGCCCCTCAGTGCCTGAGCCCCCACCTCTGGTCCCAAGCAGCAACTTGAGCTTGTACACTGCACTTTTAAGGGCTAAGTGAGACAAATTTGCCCTCAAAGGATGACCAGGAGAAGTCTGCACAAAGCAAACAGGCCACCACACCCTGAATCTCCCAGAGAGTTCAGGGCTGCAGGTGACCTGTGCAGTTCCTGGGTTTGTCCTGGGGCTCGCACCCCACTGCACCTCAAGTTCTCAGCCTGCGAAAGGAAGTAGCTGTAGCAGCACCCGGGCCTCTGAGCAATGAACTTACTGCTTCCCGCTGGCAGGTCTGCCCCATGGTGGAGGGGTCCTTCCTTGTTCCTTTCTGCTTTCAGCAGCAGGGTCTCCAACACCTGGAGAAGGTCAAGTTCAAAAGAAGCAGGTCAGGCCAGGTGCAATAACACACACCTGTAATTCCAGCTATTCAGGAGGCTGAGGCAGGAAGATTGAAAGCTCAAGTCCTATCTGAGCAACAAAGCAAGAATCCATCTCAAAATAAAAAGGTCTGGGGTGTAGCTTGGCACACTAGAGCATTTGCCTGGCATGCATGGCATGAGTCCCTGGGTTTGATTCCCAGTGCCACCAAACATAAGAATAAAGGGTCAGATTAGGATCTCAGCAGCCTCGTTCTTGTCCTCACTCTGATACCAATGGACCTAAGTGTCTATCAACAGAGAAATGGATGAAGAAAATGTGGTGTGCAGTGGAATATTATTCAGTCATAAAAAGGAAGCCTTGCTATTTACAACATGAGCCAAGCTCAGAGGACACTGTGCTAAGTGAAATAAGCTGAGCACAGAAAGACAGACACCACATGACATCCAAAGATGGTCAGAGGGGACAAACTTAGTTATAAGACAAACAAGTTCTGAGGAGCTAACGTACAGCATGGTAACTTGTTAACGGTGCTGTATTGTCTACTTGAAATTTGCTGAGACGGTAGATACAAGTGGTCTCACAACACACACACACACACACACACACACACACACACACAATAATAAGTAAGTCAGGTGTAGGGGCACATGCCTATAATTCCAGCACTTTGGGAGTCTCAGGCAGGAGGATCACAATTTCAAGCCAAGTCTGAGCAATTTAGCAATTTAGCAAGATCTTGCCTCAACAAAACACAAAACAAAGCAAAGACATGGTCTGGTGATGTAGCTCAGCACAAAGGCCCTGGGTTCGATCTCCACTGTGACAAAAGAAAAAAAAGTGTGGCATTGGCCGTTAATTAGCTTGACTGTGGCAATCATTTCACAATGTACCTGTACATCAAATTATCACATTGTACACCTTAAACGTATAAAATGTTTATTTGTCAGTGATTCCTATTCACTGTTAGATATTCTAAGTCACCATTCATGGCAACTTTGTTAAATCCCTAACATACCCCGAAAAGCCCATAGATGTTACGTGATTTCCCTGACAAAGCACAGTTGCGGCAAATCTAAGAGTCCCTTCCATCGAGGGCCCTTTCCATCCAGGAGGGGAAAGCAGAGACCAGAATTTTCAATACTGGCCTGAGACTGGGCGTGGTGGTGCACACCTGTAATACCAGCCCTCAGGAGGCTGAGGCAGGAGAGTCACCATGAGTTCAACGTCAGCCTGGGCTACATAGTGAGTTTGAGACCAGCCTGAACTACATAGCAAGACCTGTCTCAAAAATAAATAAGTAAATATTGGCCTCATGCTGGGCATCTGGGCGCTGGCGAATTCTGCTGAGGTTCTGATGAAACATCAGCTGCTTCAAACATCCCCAAATCTTCCCAGCCTAGCTCAAAGGCACAAAGAGAATTTGTAGATTTTTTTTTATTATTTGCTTACATCAACAAATTTTTATTTAAAATTTAGACTTGATCCCTTCATCCACAGGATTTCTATCAGACAGGAGACAGAATTTGGCATTTATATATTCTTCAGAGCTCCTGCAAATGTCAGTAACTGCCTTGTCTTTGTTTACTGACCTTCACCCCGTTAGTGCCCAAGCCCGAGCGTGCAAGGACTTCATGGGTTTATAATAAGCACATGGCACAGAGTAGCTGTTGAAGACAGCACTGAGACCTGAAAAAGCTTCTTAACCTGATTGTTTTGTTTCATTTAGGGGAGTTGGTCTTTTTGAGGGAGGATTTGGGTTGTTTTATTTGGTTTGGCTGGGTTTTTTGAGACCCGGTCTTGCTATGCAGTTCAGGTTGGCCTTGAACTCACTATGTAGTCCAGGCTGGCTTTGAACTCATGGTGATCCTCCTGCCTCAGCCTCCTGAGGGCTGGGATTACCGTGTGTGCTACCACACCCAGCTTTAACCTATTTCCTGACTATAAAACGGGAATGATAATGAAATAATAGAAATAACGGGGTATTTGTACATAAACAGAGAACTTGGAATAAAATGCTTGGTTCTTAGTTGCACTCAGTGTACACTAGTTCGCTATTATTGTTGTTGACTGGCTCTTTCACAAACACTTGAGAAAGCAAAAAGGGCTTTACATAGAAGGTTATTCTTTATAATGTCCATATTATTTTAGTGCATCATTAGGTGTATATAACTTTGAAAAATTGAAATCTAGTCACATATGAAAAGATGCACTTTTTAAAGTGCATACTTTGGTGGTTTTCAGCGTGTCCCCAAAGTGTGCCAGCATCGCAGTGGTCCGAACCCAGAAAATGTTCATGGCCTGTGAAGAAACTCGTTTCCCTCAACACTCGGGCCCCTGGCCCCGGCAATCATCAACCCACGTTCCGCTTCTGTAGATTCGCCTGTCGTAAACGTGTACGATCCCACATAACTAAACACACGGACTGGGGAGGGGCTGCCGACCGCCCACCGCGGAGCGCACAGCGCCACCGTGCGGAGAACTCGGTGCGCATGCGCCGCGGCCGCTCCGGGCCTCCCCAGTATCCGCGGCGGGGCGCTGGGCGGGCAAGGAAATCCCAGTATCGACCGGGCCCAACGCAAAGCGCAGCATGACCTACATGCAAACACATATGATTGGCTTTGTTCTTGTAAAGAGATGCCCTTCCGGTTACGCTAGAGGCTTACGGAGGCCGCGCGGCCTCTGGCTCCGTCAGGACCCGTGGGCAGCTTCGCGGGCTGGATCACGGAGCGCCTCACAGAGGACCTCTGTTCCCCTTTCCTGAAAGCCCCAGTTCGGTCTCTGCTGACTTCCGTTACCAGGAGACGGGGGTGGAGGAGGGGAAGGAATCCTGGGGGCCTAGAGAGCCCGCAGGTGTGGGGTTCCCCGGGCCAGCGCCCGGACAGTGTGTGTCCTGTGTGTCCGCTCTGCGTGCCCTTCCTGCTGGGACCTGGCGTCGCACTGCCCGCGACTCCATCAGTCTCTTCCCGGGGACTCAAAAGGGTCCCTCGGACTGTATTTCTGCCCCCCTGCTGCAGGCCCTGAAGCATCTGTGCAAACCAATCCTTGCCTTTCCAAAGAATTCTGGCACAAGTACTGTTACAATAGTTTAAAATTAGATGGTTTATGTGTTGGGTCATTTGACTAAATTTAGGGATCCTGACCACTCAGGTTTTTGTTTTTGAGACAGTGCCTCGCTATGTAGTTCAGGTGGGCTTTGAACTCACTAAATAACCCAGGCTGGCTTGAAACTCTGAATGATGGTCTTGCCTCACCCACCTGAGTGGTGAGATTACCCGGGTGCACCACCACGCCTGACTCTCAGCATCTTAATAACAATTCCTTTGCATTTCGTTTAAGTCTGGATTCCTCCTTTGTGTTGTTTCAGCCCTTTTCAGAGAGGAAGTACCAAAAATTCGATGACCCTCCTTCAATGACTTGGCGGTGACTGCAAATAACACTTAGGGAGCATCTACTGTTTGTCAGGCACGCTGCAAATAACTTGGGCCTTCCCTCATAAGAACCCTAACAAGCACAGTACTCCTATTTACAGATGAGGAAACTGAGGCTCAAAAAGTTAAAACAACCTCCCGAGGCCATACAGAT
Source organism: Hystrix cristata (assembly GCA_004026905.1). Lineage (NCBI taxonomy): Eukaryota > Metazoa > Chordata > Mammalia > Rodentia > Hystricidae > Hystrix > Hystrix cristata. The sequence continues at coordinate 8,851 of PVJO010019491.1, forward strand.
GTCAAACAGCAGGGATGGGGTTTGAAATCAGGCTGGCTGGGCGCCCACATGGTCCACCACTGTACTACACAGTCCTTCGACAGCACACCCTCAATTCAGACGCTGCGGTTCATAGAGACAGGCCAGTGGCCACTTACAGAGGCACTGCACAACTTACTGAGCGTGGTGAACACCCGCACAGTTCTGCCTTCAAAAAACCATATTACTAGCACAAGGCCCTGAGTTCGATTCCCAGCACCAAAAAAAAAAAAAAAAACATATTACAAATGACATTAGGCCAGTCTCAGGGAGGGGGGGAAGCTCCACTGAAGTAAGTGAGCTTGGGTCCATTTTAAATTACTGTGCAACCCTGGGAAAGCGTGTTCCCCTCCCTGGGCCTCATCAGTAAAATATGTGGGTTTAAGTATTGGCATATGCCCTTCTAGACTCTGAGGCTTAAGTATCTCTGTATTCATCTTATTTCACACAGGACAGGAAGCTACTGAACGCAAAGACCAGGCAGGATCTGCCTGCAGGGGAGACCCCCAGGATCTGGCCCCCCAAGCCCAGGCCTCCTGCCCACTGGCCATGGGATGAACTGAGTCACCTGTCAGCTCTTCACTTGGGTACTCTCTCATTTTTCCAAAAGGACAACATGCCGTCCTTGCAGCCAGACTGTAGATCTCAAATCAAAGAGTGTTGGGCTGGGCACCGGGGCTCTTCCTGCTCTGCGTGACAGCTCTGCAGTGGTTAGATGGAGTCCTGAGAACAGAGAGAGACAAAAGGTGCATCAGTCACCAAATCCAGAGCCTCCAAAGGACCGGAAGGGGCAGAGCCTGTGCTGTGTCCTGTGGAAACAAGGGCACAGGCCTTGCATCACTTGCAGGCCTGGTGGGCAGGGGCTGGGGCACCCGGATGCCCTTGACATCCAGACAGCACTTGATGGTTAGGAAGCACTGTGTCCCGCCAGAACCTCACAGAAACCTTGGGTGGCGGTGGGGGAGGGCAGGCAGAAATGGTGTCGATAGCGAGGAAGTTGGTGATGTTGAGGACAATGACAACAGTGGCCGCTTGTGTGCACTGGGCCTTGGTGTGTACTGGGCACTATATTAAGGCTATCATGTGTGTCGGCTCCTGGAAACTTCCTAACAACACCGGGAAGCAAAAATCACTTTAAGCAAAGCTGAAGCCTAGGATTCAAATTCCATTCTTTTCAGCCCTAGAGCCTTAATTCTTGGTGGCTGCAGTGGCTAAGAATAAGAGCCCGTAAGCAGCTGAAAGCTAATAAAACCGACTGAAATTTTAAAATCTGTAAAGAGGGGTTGGAGATTTAGCTCAGTGGTTAGAGTGCTTGCCTAGCAAGCCCAAGGCCCGGAGTTCAATCCCCAGCACCAAAATAAAATAAAATAAAATCTGTAAAGAAATGTCCTCCCTTGACCTTGCTTAATAGAAAAGGCAAACAAGTTCTCTGAGGTCCCTTTTATAAAGGTACTAAGGGCTCTGTCCTCATGACTTCTTCACCTCCCAAAAGCCCCACCTCTGTAAATCACACTCGGGATCAGGTGTCAGCACCCACTCACGACAAGATCCAGATAGGTAGTACCTCACTTTTCCATCATCGGCTGGTTAAGTCTGAGATGAAATCTGCCTTCCCTCCATTAGCCTTAGTTCGCTGGATTCTTGTAGACAAACCCTCTTGTCCTTCCTCGTGACTGTAAAAGGATGATGACAAGCATGCTTTTCAATAGTTCTTAGTAAAGGCACAATCATCAGCCAACCAAAGTGTGAGGGAAGACCCTGGACTCTTACTAAAGCAAGAATGAAAGTCACAGATGCTTCTGGTGCTCTTGCTGGACAATGGATGTAACGTTGGCTTTGTAGACCGGTCCGCATTCTGGGAAACGCAGAAAGTCACAAGAACCGGATTCGTAACTCAGAGGCAAGCCTCCAGTGTCCTCCAGCTCCCTGCCAATTTCCTCATATAGCGTGGTTTAAATTCTGCATTCGTGAGTTGGCTGGTTAGGGAGAAGTTTGGGGACAACAGACTTAAACTATCATTTCTTTTCATCGTTTTAAACTACTTCATGCCCAAGATCTTAGTTTCTGGAGGAACATGCTTCTTGTGTCATTTTGAGGTTCCTCATTAATTTGAGATTCCTCCTCTCTACACACTTGATAGCCACTTGTATGTTCATTTGCACATTCAGTTATCCCTTTTGCCTCTCCTGCAACCCCTGCCCAAGCCCAGCCCACCTTCCTGGGGCTACCTGCAATGGGTCACTGCCCAAATTCTTCTCCAAAGTGAGCAAGTAAAGTCACCCCTGGACAAGTTCCACTTCAAGGACTATGCTCACAAAAGGCCCAACTCAGAGAAAGTGAGATGCAGCCGAGAACAAAAGAAGAACATAAATTCTCTCTCAGACTGGTACTTGCCCGCTGTCCCAACATCCCTTCTGATACAGGAAGGGAGGAGATGATTCGCTCATGTTAGAGAGAGCCTGGCTGACGTCCAGGAACGTAGCCCTGCCTCTCGGCCTGGCCATCCAGCACCTCCCAGAACCCCCCAGGACTGCGATGGCTTTTGGGGATGCCACCATCTGGAAATGACATCAGCCCTCAAATGATGATATGGCATCAACCAAAACAAAAAGTAAAAAAAAGAAAAAAAAAACTTACTATGAATTTGGGCTCTGACACTTCTTGCATAAAGATGGTCTTTGGAGAGTCACAATAAAAACTCAGTTCTCCAGGGCTGAGATCTCGGCTTCTCTACACGCTTGATAATGCTGGACAAAAGCGCGGCCACATGTGCGCAAGCTGGCTCCTCGCCAAACACCCCAGAGAAGGCTCATCTGCCCACCGCCTCATGACAATCCGAGCCAAATCCCTGTTTCATTTTTACCAAAAAGAAAACACAAGCAGACTCCATCCTACCACAACAGTCTATTGAGAAGTCAAGCCTTTTCACAGAGGAAGCAAAAGATTTCCTAATCTCAAGCAAAAAAATGCCAGCTATGTGCTTCCCACAGGGTCCAGGCTGGAGGCCGAGGGCGCAGGACTGTCACACTAAGTCCCAGCTGATCTGTAATTCAATTCTCCTTTGTGCGGAACTCCAGGCACTGTCCAAGAGTCCAGATCCGAGCTTCCATCCCAGGGCCGTCCACCCCGTCTGCATTCCCTGGCCTCACAAACAGACTCGGAAACTGAGGTGGACCGGAATCCGGGCCACACACTGACCACGCAGCTCTGCCCTCCCGGAGGGATGGGTGGGTTTCGGGAGTGACCCAGTAAAGCACTGTGCTCCTCGTGCCCGGCGCTGGAGGGAAAAAGGGCACGGAGGAGGGGTTGGGGAGGGAGGACTACAAAGCCTTCCAAAAGATTCACAGACCAAACACAGAGTAAACACTCGTGTGCCTGAGCAAAGCCGGCCAGGCGGCTGCCGTCGGGGCAGTAAATACTTTGTAGCAAGTGACTCAGGTGTTGGAGCCGCGGTGGCTCGGAGGAGCTGGGCTGGGCCTGGGACGCCGGCTGACCGGTCAGTTTCCCCAGGAAATGTCAGTCTCGTGTCTACCGCCACCTCATTCTCAAATCCACCCTTTTCCCTCCGCCATTTACTATAAAATAAATTGTTTTAATTAGCAGTGGGTGCTGGGTAAATAGTATTTTATTTCAGCATATGCAGAGCTATAAAAATGCAAAAGATGACATGAATTATAATAGTTACCCATAATCTTTTGGTAAGCTAAAAAGCTTACTGATAAAGTTTATTATTAGGCCAAAAAAAAAGAGTAATGTGTAGAGTAAAATCCCATTTTTATTATTACCACTGACAATGAAAACAACATACCCTCGGGTATTGATTGCATCTTATAAAGTGGCTGTCTCTGTAGGTGAAAATGGTGTAGGTTAGAGAGACATAGTTAAAATTCTGTTTCTGGTTGGGCATGTAGCTCCGTGGTCGAGAGCTTGCTTAGCAAGGGCACGGCTCTGGATCCGACCCCCAGCATCGCAGACAGACAAATAAATGCTACTTTCCGCTCCTCTCTCCTGCGCTGCTAACAGGAAGACCTCAGGTTCAGCGTAGGCGGCAGTGGAGAAAGGTCCGGAACGCGCTCTGCTCCGGTGAGGAGCCAGGAAGCGGAGCTGCCTGCCCAGCTCGGTACTCACTCCCCCACCCAGGCTCATCCGCTGCAGGCCCTGAGACACCTCCTCCCAGCGCTGCTGAGTCCTAAGAAAGGAAAGGCCAGTCCCTCAAACTCTGCCCACGACGGGCTTGGTGGCCGGCGGGAAAGTTACTGGAGAATCCAGGGCACCCAGGATTTTCCACCCTGCAGCGTGCCTCTCCCCACTCATTCAGCTCTTTGGAAAGGACTCACACCAGGGTGGCCCTGACCTGGGACACACCCTAAAACGGAACAGTGGGTGACCCTTGGGTGTGTATAAGCTCACAGCGCAAAACTCACCAGACAAACGAAGAAGAAAACTAGCCGAAAAGAATGTTAACAGACTGGATCACATACACTATGGGAAGCAGAAATATTAGGTCAGGCAGACCAAGAGTGTAAAATAGGGAGAACTTATATTTAATGAAATAAGGAAGAAAATAAATACATGAATAATGTGAAGTAAGAAAGTAATATAGTTGAAAGATAAGAGAAATTTAGGGAAAGCTTTTGTTTTAAGATAGGATACAAAACATATAAGCCATAACTTAAAAAATAATAAATTAGACATCAAAATTAAAAACTTTTTTGGGGGGGAGTACTTGGTGTTCAACCCAGGGGCTTTGCACTGAGCTATACTCCCAGCTCCTTTTTATTATTATTACTTTATAAATTCTGAGACAGGATCTTGTTTTCTGATAAATTGGTCAGGCTGGACTTGAAGTTGCAATCCACCTGCCTCAGGCTCCCAGAGTGATGGGATTACAGGTGTGTGCCCAGCTCTCAAAGCCCTTTTGAAGACCTCTTCTGTGATGAGGCTGCCATTACTTATCTCAGCTTCTGTTCTCTTCTCTTACCCTGTTCTGGCTGCACGGGGCTCCTTGCTGTCCCTAAAATACCACACACACTGCCAGCCGGGCCTCTGTCTGGGTTGCTCTTCCTGGGATGTCCACGTAGCTCCCTGCCTTGGGTCCCTCAGGTCTCCGGTCAGATGGAGCCCCGCGGTCCCCATCTCACACGCACACCACCCCTCCCAGCACCCCTGGGTAATGGAAGGGCCGGAAGAGAGGAAATAGATTGAAAATATTTGAGTAAGAAGGAGATACCTTCCCTATAATTAGTAGAAATGGAGGCCTACATTGAAAAGTCAAAGGGTGCTAGCAAGAGATAAAGGGAAGATCCATTGTACATAATAGAATATCATAAAACGAAAGGAAAATTCTAAATGTTTCTATAAAAATCGAGCTACAGTAGTGTTAGTAGCACTTGTAACTTTGTCTCCATCAGAAACCACACATATTTCATTGTGGTCATTGCAAATATCTCAAGATACTATTTTTGTTCATCAGGAATTCAGCATTACCAATAAGTGTTACTAAGTTCTGCTGGATCTCATTATATAATAAGGCATTAATAAATAAGCATATTGGGCTGAGGGTTTAGCTCAGGGGTAGCACCCTCACTCATTATGTGTAAGGTGCTGGGTTTGATCCTCAGCACTGCAAAAAAATATGTATATGTATTACTGTGTCACTACTTTCTTACCTATAATTCAATAACATTAGTTTGCTTTGCAATTCTATGTATTTTGTGTTTTAAACTATTATTCTAAGTCAAGCATGTTACCCCAGCTACTCAGAAGGCTGAGGCAGGAGGATCACAAGTTTGAGATAAGCTTAGGAAACTTAGTGAGACCCTGTCTCAAAATAAAAAGGGCTGAGGGATGTAGCTCAGTGGTAGAGCACTTGCCTAGCACGTGTGAAGCCAGAAGTTTATCTTGGTATCACAAAACAAAAATATTATTCTGAGAAAAAAAAAAAAGAACATTAAGTTACACACATACACACACACGCACACACACACGTGTTGAGCATCCTGATCTAAAGGATATAAAGCATGATCAGGAACTGTGTCTTCATGTTGCTTCTGTTTACCACATTGTATTATAGATATTGGTCTTTCCTTTCTCCACAGACCAGCATGGCATCATTTCTTTGGGTCCATAGTGCCTGGAATAGGGCGTGGTAGACATCGGATCATTGTTTATAGAGGACCTACTGTGTGTAAGGCATGGGCCCACTGGGGTGAGGCAGAAGGCTGGAGAGACTCAAAGGAAAGCGATTGGTGCGCTTGGTTTGTGCGTTCACTCATTCATTCAGATTTATCCATTTAGAGAACCACCCCCTGGCTACTTAATGAGGCCTTGGCGGTAGGCTCTGAGGACAACAGGGAGAATGGGACCCAAGTCCTTATTCCGATGGACCTCCCACTCTTGCTAATGGGGAAAAGACAAAACAAAAGTTCTAAAGAAAGACAAACGGAACAAGATCACTGGTTCTGGTGAGACAAACCCATGAGGAAAATCTAATTCTTAAATTTATATCCATCAGCAATTTCTATGCCAAACTTTACTAGGATAAAGTAACCGCAGAGTTATACGATGTAGAAAAAGATGCTCTTTTCAAGAGGAAAAGTCTGTAGGGTGCACTTGCTGGTCTTACCTGGTAAACTTGGAGGTGAAGCAGGCCCTCCATTGCCAGGGGTATTTCCAGAGTGGGCTTGTGTGTCCCCCTGGAGTCCCAGTTCTGGTTCGAGGATTTTATGACACCATCAATTAGTCAGAATGTGTAAGGTTGCCTAGATACCTCAGGCTACTGCTCTTTCTTCCAAGAGACCAGGAATAGGAGAGAATAGACTTTCTCCAGCCTCCTCAATGTCCTGAGAGACCAGGCCACTGGGGGCAGGGCATGGCATCCTCTGTCCAGGAAGGAAGGTGATGAGAAAGACCCCACAACCCTGGAGCTGAGGGCGTTGGACAAGGAGCAAGAGAACTGGGGTAGGGTATGGAGGACAGCCAGGTTTCTGGTTGAGTAAGATAAAATCTGATAGGGTAGATCACTTCTCTGAAAAGGCACCATTTCAAAATATAAAAAGATAAATTTAATGAATCCTTATAACATTTCCACAGAGATATAGCCTTAAAACTTTAAAAAGTTGCCATCGGGATGTGAAGATACCTCGCACGTGTAGAGCCCTAGTTTTGATTCTCAGCACCACAATAAATAAATGAATAAATAAATGAATAAACAAAATTGATTTTGGTGAATCTAGGACCCAGTCACAGTAGTATCATCATACATGTTTATGAAATGAATGAAAAAATATTTCCTGAGAATCTATCGGCTCGCTTACCTGTCCCCAGCCCTAGCTGGCCTGGCTCACACAGTTTTGCACTAGGCCTCCTCCATTCCATCTGAATAATCTGCCTCTATGAGTGGCGACACACAGCCCTGGAGCCGTCCCCTCATGAAAAAGCAGCCAGCAACTCTGTGTAGTTGAGGTAGTATAAAATTAAGTATACAACTGAGTGTATAACTGAGTATATAAAATATAGCCTGGACTATCTGCAGTATTAGTCTCCTCATTCTGTTTCCTAGAACAATGGTCTTCAATGTTTCTAAAACATTTTTCTCCAAAAGCTTTATTTTGCTATCATTCCTCTCTCCAACAAGTATTTAATAAGAATGCCACAGTGCTGGGTTCACTCAGGCAATAATGTCCCTGACAAAGAATTTAGATACAACGAGGTCAGATAAGAAACTCACACAGATAATTGAATAACAAGGTAGAAAGTGGCAGGGAGTTCAGAGAAGGGGGGATGAAAAAAGAAAGAGGAAGGAGTCAGAGACCAGCCAATTCCACTGGCTCTGGAGGGGAGAATGGAGGCCAAAGGGGTGTGTGGGAAGGACCCCTTCAGGGAGAAAGGGGCTAAACAGACTTCTAGCCATTCAAAGTGAGGATCGCCATTCAAACAATATTTGAATAATCTGTTATGGATATTGTCGAAGGTACTCCATGTATTTTCCCCATCAGTAGGCGGTCTGGATGACAGAGATCTTTCAGGCCCTCTGACTCAGTGGGTCCCTTTCTCTACCAAGACGACACGGAGATACCAAATTAGCCTCCCAGAAGAAAGAGTCACACCTCGGGCCAAGTTTCTTGGGAAATCAAACATATTTATTCACTGGGTTTCGTAGCCCTAACTGTCCTTGAAACAAATATTGACAGCAGCAACACAAACCCTATCAAGATAAGAAACAGGTGCATGGGATGCGCCCTGCCCCACAACACACAGGTGCAAAGGGCCAGATCCTACAGGGTACTCACACAGCGCCCCCGAAACACGAAAGATTCCTACAGGGCTCCCTGGCAATCAGTCCTCTGCATCCCAGGGCTGAACACTCCAAAGGCTTTATTCTTGCCTCGAGCTTGACGCCAACATGGCAAGTCAGGGATGAGTTAGATTACCTCCCCCAGTTCATTGCATGGGCCTCTTTCCCTCTCAAACGTTCATCTACAGGCAAAGGACCCAATCTGCCGCTCGAGATGGCTCAAGCACCCCAAGGAGAAACCCGGCCAGCCAGGCCCCACGGGCAGAGTCTATTTACATTTCCAAGTCCGGCAGCCACAGGACCCAAAGCCACAGAGAACTGGCCGCTCGGGCCTCAGCTGAAAACTCTGCCAAAGGGGATCTCTCAAGCCAGACTTTCTGATTTCACAAAATTGGCCCGGCCTCGCCCAAATATACCAAATGCAAATGGCTTTCAAAGTCAGTGCAAAACCCGTAACAGGGTGCTAAGAGTACCGGAAGACCCACGGCTCTCTTCAGGCTATCGAGGCGAGGCAGCCAGGAGGTGGGGCCAGGCAGGGCCGAGGAGCGTCAGGCCTGACTGTGACGGGCTCCTAGTTCTCCCTTCCTGGCTGGTGCAGCCTCTTGGCCACCGCGGTGATCAGAGCTGCTCCCTTTCCACTGCCATCTTCCGACAGCATGAACGTGACGTCACATCGAGGGGCCAATTCTTTCACCGTTTCCTGCAATACCCGAGAAAAGCTATGAAAGAGAGAGAGAAAGAGAGAGAGAGAGAGAGACGTCATCAGCCCTTGTATACCGGATTGGAATACTGGTAAATTCTTCCGATCTGGTTTCTTTCTTCCAGCTTGTTTCTCGGGCTTGAAATCATTTCTGAACCTGCTGTTTTAATTTTACCTTACAACTGCTAATGCCAAGGACTGTTCTAGGTGCTTTATACACAGCATGTCAAAGTATAGCAAGTCAGGCTTTGCAAATAAATACTACTCTCTTTAATACATAAAGAAAAAGCTCAGAAACTTGTCCAAATGTGTACAATTAGTAAGTTTGTCAGGATTGGAACCAGGCCTGCCTTTTTCCAAAACTCTTCTTTCATTTGTTCAAAATTTCCCCCAACTTTTTATTTTTAAAAAGTTTCATATTTATAGAAAAGTGAAAGAATAGTACAATAAATATCTGAGTACCCTCTGCCTAGACTTCACAAAGTTAAATTTTTGCTTTATCCCTCTGTCATACACCCATTCTTTGCTCCACTAAATTTCCTGAAAACATACCAAGATATTGAACCAAGGTCTCAGGCATGCTATGTAAGCACTCTACTCATGAGCTACAACTCCATCCCTTTTATTTTTCATTTTGAAATAGGATCAGGCTAAGTTGCTTGGGCCATCCTTGAAATGGTGATTCTCCTGCCTCAGCCTCCTGAGCAGCTAGGATTACGGGAACGTACAACTACACTCAGCTAAAGGACACCATCTTAATCGCAGCAACACACAGTCTCTCTCGACTCCCTCAGAGGTATTAAATCCACTTGAACAGGCACATTCGGGGCAAAGCTATCAGGCTAGCCTGTGGGGTTGTTACCAGAGGCATAGGCATCTGGGTTGGGAATCCGGGCTAACCTTAATGGCAGGTGCTCAGCTCTGAGGGCCAGCAGGCCAAGCAGGCACTGACTTTACCCTAACACCAGCCAGCAGATAACATCTGGCCAGCCACTCCAGCTCCTGGGGTTTTGCCCATGAAGTGGGAAGAGAAGCTACAATTAGGGTGGTCAGCCCCAAACCGCCCAGGAGGGAGGACAAAATGGCTTGGCAGTCACTGCTCAATCAAGTTCTTTTATCTGTTTAAAAAAATAAGTATAGAATTTCATGGTGTTTCACAAAGTTGTTCAACTATCACCACTAGCTAACCCCAGAACAGTTTCATCACTCTAAAAGAAAACTCCAGATCCATTAGTTGTCCTTCCCAATTCACAGCGACCCGCCAGAGTTCCCAGCAATCCATCTACAGACATTTGCTACTATAGATTTACTCAGTCTGGACATTTCATATAATGAAATTGTACAATGCATAGCCTTGAGTTGTCTGGCTTCTGTCACTTAACATGATGTTTTCAAGGTTCATCAATGCTGTGTGTGTGTCATTGCTACGTTCTTTTTATGTCAGAATAATACTCCAGTGTGTGGACATACTATTCATCTGTTTATCAGCTGACAGGCACATGGATTGTTTGCACTTTTTTACTATTATGAATATGCAGCAATGAGCATGCTCTTGTATGGACATGTGCTTGCATTTCTCTTGGGTACACCTAGGAATGGATTGCTGGGTCATATATTAATTCTTTTTCAGGAACTGCCAAACTGTTTCCCAAAGTGGCCACATCATTTTGCATCCCCACCAGCAGTGTGGAGGCTCCGATTCTGTCTTATCCTCAGCAACGCTGGTCATCGTCTGACTGTCTCATTAGAGTCATCCTCGTGGGCATGAAGAGACAGAGCTTTGAGCTCCATCTATAGTGACTGATATTGAGCGCCTTTCCATGTGCCTTTCCACCCTTTATTTATTGTATCTACAGAGATGACTGTGCATATCCTTTGTCCATTTTCTAATTGGTTAACTTGTCTTTTTATTGTTGAGCTGTAAATGTTCTCTATATACTCTGGATATGTCTCTTATCAGATACGTCACTTACATATATTTCCTCTCATTTTGTAGATTGTTTATTCCTTGTGTCATCCTTTGAAGCATAAAGTTTTAAATTTTTTTTTTAAGTTTTCGAGACAGGGTCTCCCTATGGTGGTTCAGGCTGGCCTTGAACTCACTATGAAGCCCAGGCTGGCCTCAAACTCACAGTGATCTTCCTGTCTCAGCCTCCCAAGTGCTGGAATTACAGACATGTACCACCACACCTGGAAAAGTTTTAAAATTCTGGTGCAGCACAATTTATTTTGTTTTCTTTTGTGCTTGAGCCTGTGATGTCAGATTTAAGAAACAATTGTCTTGCCTAAGGTCACAAGGATTTACGCCGATGGTTTCTTCTGAGAGTTTTATAATTTTGGATTTTACACTTAGGTCTTTGATTTCTTTTGAGCTAACTGTTCTACATGGTGTGAAGTAGGGGTTCAACTTCATTCTTTTTATTTGTGGTTATTCAGTTCTTGTACCATTTGTTGAAAAGATGATGCTTTCCCCATCAAATGATCTTGGCATCTTGTTAAAAATTAATTGACCAAACAAATTTTAAAAATACAAATATTTAAAAAAATCAGTTGGCCACATATGCAAGAGTTTATATCTGGACTCTCAATTTTAGTCCAATGATTTAAATATCTGTCTTTATGCCAGTATCACACTGTATTGATTACTGTAAGGTTTTTTTTTTTAAATCAATTTTAAGATGAGGAAATGTGAGTTCTACAAATTTATTATTATTCAAGACTGTTTTGGCTATTCTGGGCCCCTTATACTTAATACACATGAATTTTAGGAAGAGCTTGATGGTTTTTTAAAAGAAATTAGCTGGGATTTTGATAGATTATATTGAATCTGTAGATCAATTTAAAGAGTATTGCTATCTTAACAATATTGCCCTCTAGTCTATGAACATGGGATTTCTTTCTACTTATATCTTCTTTATTTTCTCTCAGTAATGTTTTGTAGTTTTCAGAGTAAAAATCTCATACTTCTTTTATCCCTAAATATTTTGCTCTTTTGATGCAATTGCAAATGGAACTGCTTTCTTAATTTCATTTTTGGGCTGTCCATTGCAAGTATATCCAGGTACAATTGATTTTGTTTAATTATTTTGTATCCTGAACCTTGCTGAATTTGTTTATTAGTTCTAATGGCTGTGGTGTGTGTGCTTCTTAGGATATTCTATATATGAAATCATGTCCCCTGCAAATAAAGACAGTTTTATTTTTGCCTTTCCAATATAACGACCTTAAAATTTTTTTCTTGCCTACCTGCCACAGCTGGATTTGCTCTCACTTTTCCCTTCCAGGGTCACAGATTTTTTGACTGGTTCCTAAAAGCCTCAATTTTGAAGCAAGAATTGTCTGAGAGACAGAACCCTGTAATTGTCCAGAAGAAACATCACAGGCAGTATAAGATTGGGCAGCGGTGATGAACCAACATCCCTGTCTTGTTGCTGATCTTAAAGAGAAAACACTATTTCACCAGTAAGCATAGTGTTAGCTGTAGGATTTCTAGATGCTTTTCACCAGGTTAGGGAAATTTCCTTATTCCTCATTTGTTAAGTGCTGTTATCACAAAAGGATGTTGGATTTTATCAAGTCCTTTGCACCTATTAAAACAGTCATGTAGCTTCTGTCCCCTGGACAAGTCTTGGTTAAAGGGAGAGACATGTAAGAACCAGAATAAAAATGCATGACCCCAGAGGAAAGCCGAGAGAAGACACCAGCCAGTTGTCAGTCCCAGAAGAGGCTGAGGATCACAGCAGTAACAATGTCTTCATGAATACTGTTCAGCATGATTGACATAAGCTTGTTATTACATATTCCTTTCACCAAAATAAAATGTGAAACAGTGAATTAAAATAATAGTTTTCATTATTGACACTATTTAACTCAATCCTCACAATCCCCTATGAAGTAGGTAGGATTTTTGTCCCCGTTCTACAGGAAAAGAACTGAGGTACAGAGAGGGTAGGAAACTGGCCCTCAGACTCTCCACTTCCACGCAGTGAGGCCAGGATTCAAACCCACTTTGCCCAGCAGGGTTCTTAATTCTTTTTTTTTTTTTTTCTTGGTGCTGGGATCAAACTCAGGGCCTTGTGCTTGCAAGGCAAGCTCTCTAACCACTACGCTAAATCCCCAGCCATTAATTCTCCTGTCTATTGATTCTGAACTAAGAAAGTTATAATGAGCTCCTGCCTGACAAGTGCTCTATTTCACACAAAATAATCAATTCTCATTACCATGCTGCAGGGTCAATGGGACTATAATAACCATAACACATTCTTCCGGGCACTGTGTGAAGCACTGGACGTGAACTGCCTCGTTTAATCTGCATGCATTTTGCCCTGAGAGGGACAGTCATTACTGCTGGCCTTGCGCAGATGAGACTGGAGTTGAGAGAGGCTGGCTCATACTCCCACCCGATGCCACCAGGAGGAAGTGGGTACTGAGGCTCAGCCTGCCAGAAAAAGATGGGATCCCTCCTCCCATTCTGCAGCTGAGGAGGCTGTGCCGGTCCAGGCCGCTGCCAGCACAACCCCCGCCCCGCCCCACACCCCCAGCCACTCACTGAGGGTGCAGCTTGTACAGGGTGCCATCCACACCCACGGTAATCTTCATGTGCTCCAGCCCCTGGTCTTGTCTCCTTTTTTCCACGACGGCGGCCAGGCCCGCGCCACAGAGCTGGGCAGCCCGCCGGGACACGACTCCACACACCTCCTTCACCACGATGCTGTCCTCACACGTGCTGTCCAGCCCCAGCTGCTGCAGGATCCTCCTGACCTGGAGGAGGGCCAGCCGGTCGCTGTGGGCGAGCCAAGCAAGATGTTAGCATGGCTTTCCTGGGGTCCCGGGACCCGCTCAGTGTAAGCCAGAGCCTCTCCATCCCCATGGGCCCTGGCAGGAGGGAGGAGAAAGTGACCTAGGCAACAACTAAGTCGGAGCAGCATGCCTGAGAAGCGAAGACCCAAGGCCCACCACCCCAGGAAGTTCCACCATCTTTCAAACCAAGTGCGAGCACCTCTTCTGTTAGCCATGCTCAGATCCAACACCTCACCAGAAGCTAGCAGTAGAGTTAGCAACCCACACACCAGGTGCTCTTTTCAGATGAGCAGCCTGAGGCTCAGAGTGGTAGGGAGACTTCCCCTGTCAGACTGTAGGGACCTTGGCTTCAAACACACACCTTGTCACACCAACGCTAGCACGGTCCCATGGATCATGCCAGCTCCCAGTAGGTATTCCACGCCCATTCAACTGGAGCCCAGTTTTCCTTCTATTTAACGTTTTCTGATTCTCTGCTTTTTCTTTTTCTTTTTTTTGGTGCTGGGGATCGAACTCGGCCTTGTGCTTGCAAGGCAAGCACTCTAACCACTGAGCTAAATCCCTACCCACACTGCTTTTTCTTCCGAACTAGACTTTCTGCTCTTTGATGATAACATGGCATTCTCATTAGTGGTCAGCATAGTGCTGGGTATATTCAATAAGCAAGTAAATAAATGAGTATGCAATACATATCAGCACCTGAAGAAAGGGAAGCCAAAAGGACCAGAAACACACGCAGAGAAGCCCCCAGGGGGGAACAGGCTGGCTTTGAGTCTAGACCCCGAGTCTCTCCCAGTGAACCAACATTGATAGAGAGCTCTGAGCTTCAGGCTAAAGAGTGTGACATTAACCCACGACTTAGTCAGTGCTACCGAAGGAAGATGGGGGTAAAAAGAAAGACGACAGAGGAAGTCCTGGATGGCAAGCAGGTGAGTGGTGGGACAACCAAGACCAGAGCACTGTACATAGACCTTCAAAAGAGTTTCCACAAGAATATTGTACTTAATGCCACAGGAAATATTCTCAGCACATGAAAAAATAGATTATAAAATGGTATGTGCTCTTTGATCTTGGTTTGGGTTGATTTTAACATTTGTTCTCACAGGAAAAAAGAACAGAAGGAAAGCTGTTCAGATATTGGTAGGATTACGGATGCTTCTCATTTTATTCCTTTTGCTTATCCGTACTTTTTAAGCTTCCTAAAATGAATGAGTAACATTTGTGCAGGAAAAAAAGTATTTTTAAGAGTGAACAAAAAGAAAGCCTGCAATTTAGTCCCTGAGGGCCTCAGCCTTCACGGTTTATAGAGTTCTTTCATGTACATTCTTTTTCTCAATCCCCAGAGAAATTCTGCTGGTTAAGCACAGAAAAATTATTTTATAAAGAAGTAAACTGAAAAAAAGAAAAGTAAGCTATGGTTCAGAGAGGTAAAGCAACGTGCTCAGGTCACACAGCACAAATAGCTTAAGAGATAGACATGAAGCTTAAAGTCGAGCGCTGAGACTGTGAACGCAGGGCTCATTCCCCGAGGACCACTGTCGACAGCAGACTTGAAATGGCCACAGTCAAGTCAGCACTTATCATTTTCCAGTTGGCACTAGGCGGATATGATTTGCTTCTTATTCTAGGAAGGCTTAAGAAAAAAAAAAAACAAACAGAAATCAAAGCATCCAAAGCAGACATCTCGGCTGCACGAGGTGGTGCACACCTGTAACCCCAGCACTTAGGAGACTGAGGCAGGAGGATCACCAAGAGTTCGAGGCCAGCCTGGGCTACATAGTGAGTTCAAGGACACCCTGAACTACATGGAAAGACTGTCTCAAAAACAAACAAACAAACAAAGCAGATCTCTCATGTGCAGCGGAAGCAAATCTTTCTGGAGGCGAGTGTATGCGGCCACTTTGCACTTGTCTGGGAGCAACATTCTTCATTTTGAGACAAGAAAAAAGAAAAAGGAGGCAAAGAAAGCTAATCTGTGTATCTGTTGCACACAAGGGAGATGCTGTCTCTCACAGCAAAAGAGGGTCCCTCCGGTCACCAGTGGAAAGATGGTGACTCCTAACCTGTTTGCTCAGAACTGATAGGATGAAAGATAGACAAAAAAAGATGCAGGGGGCTGGGGATTTAGCTCAGTGATTAGAGTGCTTGCCTTGCAAGCACAAGGGCCTGAGTTCGATCCCCAGCACCACAAAAAAAAAAAAAAAAAAAAAATGCAGAACACCTACTAATAAACACTTCAAAACCGAAGAACTGCATGCTTCTCCCCCCAGCTCCCCAGACAGCAGCGGCTCCCCTGCAGCAGCCGTCTGATTGCCTTCGGTAAGTGCCCTGCTTCATTTATAAAGCAGTCTCTTTTTTGCCCTCTGCAAAGTGATTTTTCACTGTGGCCATCTGACCACAATGGCCACGAGAATTCAACGAATGAGTGCAAACTGAGAAATTCTCAACACATAGGGCATGATAACATCGGTGCTAGTACAAAATCAGCAAAATCGACATTCGGAGCTGATTGCTGGTGGTAGTGGAAACTGGAACCACTTTTCTAAAATATGGCACGTCCACAGGTAAATGCTCCTTTTAACCAAATGTTCTACTCCTAAGGAAATAATTCATAAGATGCAAAGGACTGTGTGTACAAAAAGAATAATTACAGTGCTACTCAGAATAATAGAAACTCATAATTTACAAGCTAGACATCCTATACTAAATGGGAAGTTTAGAAAATTATAGTATAGTAACATAATGTAACATTATACAGGCACCAAAACGATAATTATACCAAAAAGCTGACAAGGGAAATTTGCTCTTTCTAGAAGTATTGCAGTTAATAAATGTAGGAGTCATTACATTAGATTATTACCATTTTATAATCGCTAATGAAATAATAGACCTAGGCAATAAGCATCAATAACTGGCAAGAAAGACAGTCAGTCATAGAAGAAAGACAGATAATCAGTCAATTCGATGCCACCTATAGAATGTGCTTCTCCAAAATCCAGCACCAAGCTGGGGATTTAGCTCAGTGGTTAGAGTGTTTGCCTCGCAAGCACAAGGCCCTGAGTTCAATCCCTGGCACGAAAAATAAATAAATAAATAAAAAATAATCCAGCACCAAACTGAACCAAGCATTTGGGTCTCAGTACAGGTTTTCCAGCAAATATAAGAGATGGAAAAATGTCACATTCTGCAAAATCTAGTAGGGTAAGCTGTTTCTTCAACAAATGTGTTTCAAGGGAAAAGGAGAGGCGGGGGAAACTTGTGGATTAAAATGTATTTTAGAAACATATCAACAAAATGAGATGTATAGATCTTGTTTAGACACTAATGCAAGCAAATCAACTGTACAAATTATTATTTCTTGGCCATTCAGGAAACATGAGCACTAACAAAATATTTTAATGTTAAGATTGGTCATTAGCTATTTCAGGCACGATAATAGTGCTATGGTCATTTTTTTTTTTTTCGGTGCTGGGAATCGAACTCGGGTCCTTGTGCTTGCAAGGCAAGCACTTTAACCACTGAGCTAAATCCCCAGCCCCTGGTTTTTTTTTTTTTTTGAGAGAAAGAAAAGGAGTCTCACTACACAACTCAGTCTGGTCTTGAATTTAGGATTCTGCTGCCTCAACCTCCCAAGTGCTGAGATTACAGGTGTGCGCCACCACAATCGGGAGTGGTTATGCTTTTTTAAAGAACTCATATGTTTGAAATACATTTTGAACTATTTATGTATAAACATATATAAGATGTGGGATTTGTTTCAAATTAACCTGGCCCAGAGGTAGGGACAGGAAGAGCATCCCGATGAACCTAGTTTGGCCAAGAGTTGACCAACACTGAACACAGTGACAGAGATACTGAGTTAATTTAATCCCCTCTCTACTTCTACATATGTTTAAAACTTGCAAAAAACATCAAATAAAAACCAGAAGCCAGACCTGGTGGCACACACTTGTAATCCCAGCACTCAGGAGACTGAAGCAAGAGTATCATCATGAATTTGAGGCCAGCCTGGGCTACAGAGTGAGACCCTATCTCAAAAACAAACAAACAAACAAAATAAAATAAAAATTCTAAATGAAAATCTCCATTAACAGACACTGATAAAACAATGGATGAGTCATATGTGTAATATGATTACAATTGTGGGAAAAAAAGTTTCCATAATTTCAAGAGCTAAAAGGAAACATAATATACAAAAATCAAAATAGCTATATTTGGTAATGAGCACAGGGGTGATTTTTTCCAGACTTTTCTTTCATATCACAGACATATCATCTTCTCAGGAATAAGAGAGGATACTTTCTGATCAAAACCTAACTTCCTCTACATCTATTTAGGAATGCTGGTGGAGGACTCAGTCATTTCTGCTAAGCATTCTGAGGCCGCACAGACAGTTCGCTGGCCTCTCAGGTGTGTCTCTGGCTCTGGACTGTGATGTGATGTAGCTGGAGGGACAGAGCAGAGCAGGAGTGCACCCTCCGCCCACCCAGAGCCTTTCTGATTTTATTCCTCAAACCTGCCCAGCCCTAACGCCACGACAGCACATCCCATTCACAGAAGTGGGTAAACTTGATCGCATATCACCTTTCGATCTGGGACAGGAACTTGGTCTCAAAGATGCCCCTTGTCCTGAGACGCTCTGAGATCTGCCCTCGGAAGAGGAGACCTTGCCTGGTCAAGTCGATCAGGATCTGCCGCACAATCTCCCCCAGGTACATGCCGCTGGTCATTTTCTCGTATCTGTTTGGGTAAGAGGGATGAGGTTAAGGAGAGCAGGAAAATCAGCTCTGGCAAGTGGTTTCTGGGCCTGGGTGTGGAAGTTGTGCCATAGGCATCCACACCCAGGGGTTCGGGGGGGCCCAGCTCTCCACAAGGTGTGAGCAGGCACTGTGAGCTGTCATGGTTGCAACACAGAGCAAGACAGGCCTCCACAGGACTGGCAGGGGGCAGGCGTCTGGCACACGGGAGGCACTAAGCAGAGGTTAATGTAGTCCTCACCTGACCCCAGAGTCAATTCTCCCTGGCCGTGCGTTACAGATCCCTCCTACTAGAGATTCTCCTTAGCTTTGTATCTGACATGGTGAGATAACATTTAAACTACCTGCACACACCAGTGTGCTCAAGAAATGTTTGCTCCTTTCCCACTTTGTCCCAAGTTGTGAGCTCCACGAGGGCCAACAGCAAGAGAGAAAGGGCTTCATAAGTGGCCAGGCACTAAGGCCCGTTGCACAGGTACGTGAGCAATGATTCCACTATTAACCATCACGAGGGCACGGAGCTGAGCTCCCACTGTCCACAGAGCCACGTGGAAATAGCAGTGCATCCGAGACTTCGGTGCCAGGCCTGTGTTCTCTAAACTGTCCAGGACCTCTTCAGTCTAAGAAACAAACACCAGCACAGAAAAAGAATGGTGACTGCAAGTCAAATTCAAGTGCTCTGCCGCCTTCAACTCTCAGTCCAAAAACACATGCCCCTGGCAGATAAAGACGCCAAAGTGTGTCAGCAGGAACTTGGCCCTCGAGAGGAGACATGACCCTCAGACACTCCCACTTGGCATTTAGAGATAAGGTCCTTCTTTTTTGGAGCAATTCTTGGTTCATCTGGGCTTGCCGCGGCTCACCTGCCTTCCAGCGACAGAGACTAGTGGCAAAGGAGGGCAAGCTGCCGCCTCGCCCAGGCCTCTTTCTCCACAGTGGCGAGGTGCCCACAGTCCAAGCATCCGTTACATTTCCTCCCTGCTTAGCCTCTCAACTTGCATATTGTCCATCATAATAAATCCATACATTCCCTCATTTTATATTAAGATACTGAGCTTAGTTGTGACACAGATCATACGGCCTGCAAACCTCAAACGTGCACTATGTGTTTTTCTGCCAAAGTGCCTACCCGCACTGCAGTGGGAGGGCCCAGGTCCATAACTGCAGTCTAGGATGCCAGCTCACCTCTGTCTACCCTTCTTCTCTAGTGCAAGAAGTGTATCGGAATGCAGGTGAAAATCTAGTCTCATTTTTTTCAAACCATTCATTATTTTCAATGTGGTTAGTATGGAAGCCACTGAAATGAGCCTCACAAGGGATTGTGCTATATGGTGAGATGTGGCATTGTGGTGGAGAAGTAAGGCTCCCATGCCTCACAGCAGCCACCTCCCCGGCCCACCGGAGAGGGCTCACTGAGTCGCCACGCCCCGGCTCTGTGACACCCAGCCCCTCACAAACACATTCTGACAGCCTCTGGCTCACTTCCACAGTCACCCCAGTCTTAATGGTAATTACAGAAAGACCCCCCTTCCTTTGACCTGGTAGAAACCTAGTATCTTTCTTCTGTTCCAGCAAAGCACTTCGCTGACGTTTGCTGGGTAAGCATGCACAGCCATTGTGTCAATGATACGAAAATGGCACGCTTCCCTCAGATCCAGAGAAGCTGCTCACTGCATGGCCTGCACAGATGTACGCATCCACCTGCTCACCTCTGTTTGCCAGGGTTCAAGGACCCCTCATCCACCTCCCTGTCGTACTGCGTCCGGATGTCATCTATGCAGCCATTATCTCCAAACCCTCCCCACTCGGTGTTGATGCACATCTTCCCTTCATCCCCTTCCACCAGCTCGATGTTCCTCATCTCTTCCATGTAGCACATGTTGCTTCCTGTCCCTAGAGGGGATGTGAAAGGACTTTAGTCCCCAAAGACACCACCAGGTCACAGAGAGGAAGTGGAATGTAGCGAGTGAGAGTTCAGGCTTGCAGCTGCACACAGCTGGGTGTGATTCCAATTTTACACTCTCCGCTGACTGGCCTTGGGCAAGAATCTCACCTTTCAGAGGCTCAGTTTCCATTTATAAAAGGGAAATAATGCTGGGTGCTGTGGCACAGGCCTGAACCCTGATACTCAGGAGGCTGAGGCAGTAGGATCACAAATTCAGGCAACTGAGTGACACCCTGTCTCTAAAAATAAAAAGGGCTGGGGATGTAGCTCACTATTCCTTGAGTTTAATTTCTGGTACTACGGGCCGGGCATGGTGGTGCATGCCTGTAATCCCAGCACTCAGGAGGCTGAGGCAGGAGAATCCCCTTGAGTTCAAGGCCAACCTGGGCTACATAGTGAGTTCAGGGCCAGCCTGAACTACATAGCGAGTCCCTGCCTCAAAAAAAAAAAAAAAAATTGTAGTACTACGAGAAAGGAAGTAATATCTGCTTTGTGAATTTGTTAGAGAGAAAAACTGAGGTGGTAGAAAATTTTCTCCATATGGTAAATATTCAATAAAGTACTTGCCATCTTCTCTATCTCCCTCATCGTCATCTTTAAGCCACAGGGAACACGAAGCTTCTAAAGAATCAGGGAATTAGCAGTCAGGGAGGACTAGGAGGGACTCAGGGGACTCATTTGGCCTCAACAAGCAAACACGTGGCATCTGGGAGCCGCTCTTCTCCTTGCCTGTGACCTGGCCTCAGAACTGCTCTCAGCACAGCAGCGCAGGGACCCTCAGTCACAGCCGCACCTCTGTGGCCCCCTGGATCTTGCCAGGCCCCACACAGGCGAGGAAACTGGTCAGATGGAATAAGCAACCCGTCAGAGCTCAAGTGAGGGAGGCCTAAAGAGAACTCGATAGATCTGCACCTCCTTCTTCATCTACCACTCACATACCAGGAAGCCAGACAAGTCCACGGAACGACTTCCCCAGACTCTGTCCTCCTCGGTCTATGCCTGTCACCTGCAGCACCCCCTGTTCTCACCTTCCCCTGGTCAAGACCCACCTGCCCACCACCTCTTGGGCAGAGTCATTCCTCTGGATCCACCCTTGACTTTAATCACTGCCAAACTTCTTCCAAAGGCCCCCAAAATGCCTGTATCACCTCAGCCCACTCCCTTCTCTTTATTTCTCCCCAGGACTGGGCATTGTGCTCAGGGCCTTCACCCTGAGATCCCACCCCAGCTCTTGTTATCTTTTATTTTGAGACAGAGTCTTACTAAGTTGCCCAGGCTGGGCTCTAACTTGTGACCCTCCTGGTACAGTCTCCTGGAGGGCTGGGATTCTGGGCAGAGCCACCATGCCCAGCTCCCTCCTCTTCTCTGAGTTTGCTTCCAATTCTGCCCCTTCCTAGGCACCATGGAGCCAGAGGGATCCAGAGATCAGAGAGGTGCATCTTAGAGCATGAGTGAAAAGCCACTTCCTTTAGCTCCAGGCCAACACAATCCCACCAAGGTGTCCTTCCTCTCAAGAACGTGCAGCCAAGGCTGTGATGTGAAAATCCCTTCCTTCTGGGTCACTTCCTTTCCCAGCAGACAGGATGACCTTGGCTCAGAACCCTTAATGGAGGAAGAAGTAGAGGTTTGGGCATTAGGCCACTTGGAATCCCAATCCTAATTCGTTTGATCTCTGCCTTGGACAGGGCCTCTGTGTAATGCAATAATGCCCTCCCACCACACACACACACACACAAACACCTCACTGTGTTCAAAAGGAACTTCACGAGCATCAGACGGGATTAGGCCACTGGGGTCCACCTGACCACTTACCGGCAATCAGGCCAATTTCACAATTAGGATCTTCATAAGCACAGGTCATCATGGTCCCCACTGTATCATTCACAACCGCGACTATGTCCAAGTCGAACTCCTGCAAAGGAAGCAGCTCTACTGGAAACAGAATTTGCTAGGAGCACATCGGCCCAAGGCAGGCAGAGCCCTGACACAGGCTCTGCGCACAGACAGAGTGGCAAGGCAGAATGCCCAGGTCAGACATGAGCCTCAATACCAAGTCCTACATTTCTCCTCTTGATGGCTTCCCTGAGCATGTCCACCACGTCCTCCCCTTCACAGTCAGTGGCCTTAAAGCCTTTGGTCCACTCTATGAGTGTTCCCTGAAAGAAAAGACAAGGGGTTTGTCTGAGCAATAGTTCCTGAGGACCACTGCACAACTTCACCATCTGGCAGACACAAGACATTAAATCTGATGGCCGGTCAAGTGCATGCAGGTGCATTTGACTGTTGTCTGCCTCTGCAGCCCTGACGTGGTACAGAGCTCACAGCATGACACCCAGGCCAGATTCACACCGAGGGAAATCACTGCAGCAGTTCATATTCTTCATGGGTCAGCTACATCCCCTGCCATGACTGCACGGAATTGAAGTCTGCGATCAGAGGAACCCCACTTCTAATTTAGCCTAGGACAGACTGAGAGCTGATCAAAGGTAAGGTTATAAAATGTTTACCAAAGCATGGCTTCAAAGTGAAAAACTAAAGGCATTCTGTAATTCCAGCAATATCAAAGAAATCAATCATTTTATATACAAATATAAAAATGTTACATGGGACTGGGGATGTAGTTCAGTGGTAGAGCACTTGCCTACCACGTGCAAGGCCCTACGTCCAATTCCCACTACTAGGGGGAACAAAAGAAAGCTAAAAAAAAAGGGAAGGGAAGGAGGAAGGGAGGGGGAGGGGAGGGGAGAGGAGAGAGGGAAAAGGAAAGAAAAGAAAAAGAGTTGAACAACTATAAAAATAATCATGCTGGCTGGGGATTTAGCTCACTGGTCAGAGTACTTGCCTTGCAAGCACAAGGCCCTGAGTTCGATCCCCAGCACCAAAAAAATCATGCTGTAAGACCACAATATTAGAGAATAATGTTCATTATATACTATGAAATGAAAGCTCATTAAACAAATACAAATAGTGAATTATTCTACTTTTACATTTAAAAAGTATAAATACACTTGCACTCAGGCACAGGGCTGGAATAATACATACTCCAGAGGGGTTGACAGTAGTTATCTCTGGGTACAAGACTATGAGTGTCTTTTCTTTTTTTTTTATTTTCTGATTTTTCTAAAATTAATATGTATGACTTTTTATAGTACTGAGAAAGTCATATTTTGATTTTTAAGAAGGCCAGGGTTACTCCATTAGCCGAGACAGGAGCTAGGTTAGCCTTAGATCCCTAGTGCAGAAAACCAGAAGTGGGGATGGCTGGCAGAGCTGGGTTGTCTGGCCAGGAGAGCCCTGGGGACAGAAGAAGTGGCTAGGAAATCTGACAGCAGCCCCCAACCCTGCAGTCCTCACCTGGAGGCCCTCAGCCAGCAAGCCCTGATTTCCCTCCTTTTCTCCAAAGTCCTTAGAAACTGGGGCTGGGGATTTAGCTCAGTGATTAGAGTGCTTGCCTTGCAAGCACAAGGCCCTGAGTTCAATCCCCAGCACCACAAAAAAAAAAAAAGAAAAAAAAAAAGAAACTGGGCTCCCTCACTTTTTTCCTGGGTAATACATGCAGACTAGACACACCCCAGCTGAAAAGCCTCTTTCTTAAAAATTGCAGTTGTACAAAAGTATATCACTTTTCTGCCCGGCTATTAGAGACCTTGCTTCTAGTTGCCCATCCTCCCCACCGTGCCTCCACAGGCAGAACTGCTGGGAAAAAGGGCCCCTGCAAACCAATGCCCCGGAATAGAACACAGCTCTGCGTGACACCCATCCGTCCTTCGGGACCATGGACAGCAACACGCGGCTCTCCGCCACAGTGCATTAATTTTTAATGGCTGGAGTAGCACACAAATGCATTACTCTTGTAAAAAGCTAAAACATTAATAATAAGGACATATTGCCCTTTAATTCCTCATCCTCTCAAGCTGGGAGATAAATTCTACAGGACTCCTTCCAGACATTTTTCTCTGCCTGCATGTAATTTTCTCCCCAGTACTGGGGATTAGACACAGGGGTGGTCTATTAAGTCCTTTCAATTTTTTTATTTTGAGATGGGGTCTTGTTAAATTGCTCAAATTTTCAATCGTCTTCTCTCAGCCTCCCAAGTAGCTAGAGTTACAGGCAGGCACCACTGCACCCAGCTCTACATGTATTTTTACATAAACAAATTCATACTGTGTGGAAACTACTGAAATTTGTTTTTCTTGCTCAATAACACATCGTTTAGACATTTCTAGGTCACTTACTATGACTCTGCTACATTTCCTTCACTGAGCAAAATACTCTGCAAGTATAATTGCATGGAAGTTTTAAAATCCACTAAATACACCTATCAAACAAGTATTCTTTTTTTTTAACCAAGAACATGTATTGGTACATTGTATACATAATGATCATAATCAACATGGTTATTTTGTACCTGTACATGATACATCTTGGTTTTCCCCCCTCTTCCCCCCTTCCCCTCCCCTCCCTTCCATTCACCTACCCCTCCCTATCTACAACAAGTGTAGTTACACTTTTCCAATTTTTTCCCCTTTCATCTTACTTTTCTTTTAACCTTCTTCTTTATCCCCCTTTTCCCTATCTAGTTCTCCTCTCTTTTGAATACTATCTCTCTCTTTTTCTTTTTTAAACATAATATCTATTCTACCCCTTTGTCCTTATTTACACTTATGGTTTCTCATATCAGAGAAACAATTCGATGTGTACTAATAAGTGTCTGATTTATTTCACTTAATAGTATGTTCTCAAGGAACATCTATTTACATACAAATGACTCTAGTTTATCCTTTTTTATGG
>PVJO010019492.1:0-34175 GCA_004026905.1 Hystrix cristata
TAGTACAGGAGATTAGAGTCCAGAGCCTTCACACTGAGCTACATCCCCAGTCCTTTTTTTATTTTGTGTTTTTCATTTTCTTTCTTTCTTTTAATTTAGTTTTGGTTTTTTGAGACAAAGTCTCACTATGTACCTGAGGCTGACTTCGAACTCATGACAATCCTCCTGCCTCAGGCTCCCAAATGCGGAGATTATAGGCGTGGGCCACCACACCCAACCCTTTTTTTATTTTGTGAGACGGTTTTGCTAAGTCACTAAACTGTCCAGGCTGGGCTCAAATTTATAATCCTCCTACCTCAGTCTCCCAGGGGGCTGGGATTCAGGGATGTACTACCACGCCCAGCGGTATGATGCTTTTTAAAATAACAGTATCGTGATGTCATCTGTCAATTGAAAGGTATTTATATTTTGTGCAACCTTGTCCTCCTAATAGTCAAACAAAACACAGTATCCGTTAGTATGGAAAAATCCTCTTGAAATGTCTTTGCAAAACACTTTTTTTTTTTTTTTTTTTTTGGAGACAAGGACTCACTCTGTAGTTCAGGCTGGATTTGAACTCTCTATGTAGCCCAGGCTGGACGTAAACTCATGGTGATCCTCCTGTCTCAGCCTCCCAAGTGCTGGGATTACAGGCATGCGCCACCGTGCCTGGCTACAAAATACTTTTCACGTGCCTTTATGATCATTAATTCCTCTTCAAGAGAGGGTTAGCTGAGCTTGGTGACAAATACTTGTAAGCCTAGCTACTCAAGAAGCTGAGGCAGGAGGATCACACGTTCAAAACCATCCCAGGCAACTAGTGATTTATCAGGATCCTGCCTCAAAAAAAATTTTTTTAACTTTTTAAATTAAAAAATAAAAGGGCTGGAGATTTAGCTCAATATGAAGGACCCGGGTTTAATCCCCAGTACTGGGGAGGGGAATGCAGGAAAAGACAGGTTTGAGTTTTGTTTAATATAATCAATTATAATACTGGGATTGATTTGAGATTTCTTTTAGACTTTCATCCCTTTTTCTAAGAGTATGAATGTGAGATGACAAGGTGGACAAGTATGGGAAGAGAAAGTCTTTTTTTTAAACCATCAAATATCTATATTTTTCTTTCCCGTGTCCTACCTACCAACTTCTGATGATCAGAGGCTGTAAGGCAGAGCACCTTAATTTGTGTACAGTGTTGCTAAGCTATCACCATGGTATTAAGACACCTTGGACAAATATAGATGCCGAAAAACAAATGTGTAGGAAGAAAAATTTGTCCCTGGTCCCCTCACCTCTGCTGTCATCTGGATGAGTGGTTCAGTGTTAAATCTGTTCACAGTTGCTTCACAGCTATAACAAAACAAAACAGGCTCGAAAACCAAATTATTGTATCTCATAAAAATGTAATGATGTCTGCAAATTTTATATTTGTCATTTACAAAAGTCATCACTAGTCTTTGTACCTGCACCTTGTAATGATTGAAACAGCCTGCATAGTAACATTTATTGAATTTTTGCCCTCTAGGAATATAAAACATCAGCAAAAATATGGCCTCATTAATTATAATTTTTATTTTCATGCATTCAAAATGAATGGCATCTTTTTGTCCTGTCTCAATAGTTAAAGTTTTTCAAATCATTTTTAAAATTGCAAATCCTAATGGACAATTTTGGTAAAATGACCTACTGTGAGCTTTATCTTTCTAAAATGGTATAAATATAGACACCGCTTTCCAATCATGTATCTTAGTCTTGTGACTCCTTTCTGCATATACACGGTAGATTAATCCAAGGGGAACAGCTCCGTTTCCTTAAACGTGCCCATCAAAATTATCGCAGAATGTTTATAGACTGAACGTATCGCTAAACGTATTTGTTTACCCAAATAGTAGCATAAATGTCTGTTTTTAGAAAGCTTTACCATAAGTCTTTCCATATGATTGGATTCTTAAGCAAGGCTATCATTAGGAAATAAACCACTTTCCCCCTTGGCTAGTTCTAATGAAAGCTTTTCAGTCGAAACGCTGTGTTTGAACACTTCTTCCGTTCATAGCATGTGCCCATCAAAGAGCATTTTCTGTGTGCAGTATGTCAGATATACTATTTATAATGCCAGCCACAGGCAGGGAGAGGTATATATTTCATATGCAAATTCCCAGCAATGGTTTCCACATAGTTGACACATAGTTGCTCGCTTTATTATGTTCAATATCAGCATTATACAACTGAGCACACGGAGGAGAAAATGTGTTCAAACTAAGTACAGAAAGGAGAAATTATATTTTTGTATTCCCAAAGATTCTTTTTTTTATTTAATTAGAAAAAGAAATGAAAGAGTATGAAACTAGAGTAGTTCTGGTTTTAAATGGACAGCATGTCACAGAGGTGTTACCGGAAGAGACAGTGACACAAGCCCTTCTGTCAGTGTCATCTCCAAGTTTGTTTTCTCTATTTTCTTTGCTTCTTCTTTGTCCAACAGACTGTGATTCCCTTGACTTGAAATCATCCATAGAGAAGGAAGTAGAAAGCCAGAAGTTCATGGCTTCTTTTCACTGATATTAAGTTCATGGGAGCCTTCAGGTCCCTGGCATTCACTAAGTGTTACTCTGTCCAAAGCACTGTCTTGGGTATACAGTACTGTCTTCCCCACCCTACCATGGGCTTCTCAGGACCAGGTCACCTTTGAGAACAGTGGAATTAGCAAGCAGAATCGAGCTGGGTTGAAGTCCTAGCTTCTCTGTCCAGTGTGGTGCAGGCTGGGAGTTGAGTCCAGGATCTGGCCTGTGCTAGCCAAGCACCCCCACCAAGCCACCCCAGCCCTCTCCTTGCTCGTAGAAATGAGACTGTCTGCTTACTGCTAAAGTGGCTGCTGAGCGCCTGCATGCATTTTTCACTGTGCTTGTCACACGAGTTGCTACTCAATACATGCTTTTAAAGGAAATATTTTTTATAGCAATGAAGCATGCAAGTAAAATCTAGTAATAGTGAAGGAGCAATGGACTGTAAACTGGAATTCACAGACAGGTTATAAAATAGATGTAAAAAAAAGTAAAAAAAAGTAAAAATAAAATAAAATAGAATAGATGTAAAGACCTCCTTCAATTCACAGGACATAATACAGTGACAGAGGTATAGGAAGGACATGGGTGAGCCCACCGAGGGTGTACACCCTCAGACCTCAGTGCTCAGCTGCTTTGCAACTCATTGGATTTGTTGCTTCGGGCATTTGGAGTCAGAAATTGTGTTCTGTACTTGTCATTTGTTTGGTACCCAACCCCTGAGCTAGAATTTGAGGGGTCTGTTGCCTCCTGATTCGCTCACCATCTTTTCCAGCCAAAGTAACCTGTGTGGTACTCACTGTTTTTGGTACTTGTTGTGCCTCCCGGAACCAATTAACAATGAGTATCAAGGTGTCACTGTATGTGAAAAGCAACTTTCAAGGACAACCAGCAAGCATGAAGCTGCTGGTTTGAAAAGCTGCGGGGGTTGGATGGGAAGAGTATTCACACAATGTGGGCAGGAAATTGCCTGTATCAAAATCTAGGACTTTCCTTAGAATAAGACTTTACCCGGGCCGGGGATTTAGTTCAGCAGTTAAAGTGCTTGCCTTGCGAGCACAAGGGCTCGAGTTCGATTCCCAGCACCAAAAAAAAAAAAAAAAAAAAAAGAATAAGACTTTATCCAGATATGTGGAAACTGATCTCTTGGTAAGGCCCCAGGATCTACTTTCTGTTTGTTTGTTTGCTTGTACTGAGGGGGCTGGGGATTTAGCTCAGTTGTTAGAGTGCTTACACAGCAAAGGCAAGGCCCTGAGTTCAATCCCCAGGACCAAAAAAAAAAAAAAAAGAAAGAAAGAAAAGTTGTGTACTGAGGATTGAACCCTGGGGTCCACGAGTGCTAAGCAAGCACTTTAGCTCTGAGCTACATCCCCAGTCTTTTTTATTTCTCGAGCCAGGGTCTTGCTAAATTGTCTAAACTGGCTTCAAAGTTGCAATCCTCCTGCTTCAGTGTTCTGAGTAGCTGAGATTATAAGTATTGGCCTCTTAAAGAGAAACAGATAAAAGAAATACATAAATCAAGTTAAAAGATATTAAAATATATCCTTCAGAAAGTAACAAATCAAGCAATTATAAAATGCTATATTGAAAATTTTAATAATACAATTAGGTTCAATAAGCAAGGGGGTGTGTGTCTATGTATTATTCTACACCTAAGGAATTGTTCAATTAGTAACTATTTGAACAGTGAAAACATGAATGTTTGGGGTTGGGGATTTAGCTCAATGGTAGAGCACTTGCCTAGCAAGTGCAAGGCCCTAAGTTCAATCCCCAGCACCAAAAAAAAAAAAAAAAAAAAAAAAAAAAAAAAAAAAAAAAAAAAAAAAAAAAAAAAAAAAAAAAAAAAAAAAGAAAGAAAGAAAAAAGAAAAAAAGAAAAGAAAAGAAAATATGAATGTTTGACTTTTTTAATAGATCATTTCATATTATATGATCTATAGCTTATACGTTGAAGGCATTAAGTTAACTACTGAATAGAAAATCATTAGCACAATGTCTAATTTGGTCTCCTTTGAGTTTTTTGTCTACTAACAGAGTAGTTGCTTCAATTGTTGGTTATCATAAAGTAGTATAGCAGAATTACTATATTAGAAAAGTGAACATGGGAAATGTTTATAAGACTGACCACAAAACGGCCCATGTTGTGGGTCTGCACCTCACACTGGTGAGGGATTCTGGGAGCCGAGCTATCCAACCTAAATTCATACCAGACTCAGTTGTGATTTGATGCCACCTGGTGGTAGTGGTGGACCCCATTTTGATACCACTGGGGACAATTCTGAGTCCAGAGGCACCAGTTGGATGGCATCAGTGATTCCAGTAATGGCCCAGTTAGCGAGCCAGATCCAGGTCGAGCTGTGGGAACAGTTAGAACCAGACTCCTCCTCCTACTTGTTCTCTTCCTGAAGTTCCCATGCATTTTTCCTGGTTTCGTGGCATTGGCCTCTACTCCAAATCCCCCCTCCCCATCTCTAGCATAGAACTTTAAGCCCATCTCAACCCTTAGGGGTACCTGCCCTAACAGAGGGCAGACAGGGGATATTCTGTGTTATATCTAAACTATAGCTAAAATTATATTTTTGATGAGTACACTATTATGGGGTTTTACTGTGCTTAACAAGAATCTCCTGGAAGCTTACAACATACTAGTACTGTATTTTATATTTTAGAGATTTTAGTTAGAGCAAGTGTTTTAGTTGGCTATCAAAAGCCTTCACTGGGGTTTGGGGATTTAGCTCAAGTGGAAGAGTGCTTCCCTAGCAAGCACAAAGCCCTGAGTTTGATCCCCAGGAACCCACAAAAAGAAACCTTCATTAGCCAAATGTTGTGGCACATGCCTATAATCCCAGCACTCAGGAGGCTGAGGCAGGAGGATTGCACCAAGTTGGAGGCCAGCCTGGGCTACATAGTGAGTTCAAGGCCAGCCTGAACTACATAGTGTGATCCTGCATCAAACAAACAAACCAAAAGCCTTTATTAAGTTGCAACTAATCAACATTCAAGAGGAAAAAAAAAGGAAGGCACGCAAAGGTGAAAAATTCCATCCAAAGAATATTAACCCTATGGCATGAATACCACAAAACTTTAAATGAACATTTTTAACAAAACTGCCTTTTGTGAATGACCTCTGGTTGCCCAGCACTCAGAAACTCTTTGGGTATTTCTTTGTTAAATTCCGTGGTGTACTGGGGTGCTTTATCCTAGTATTGTGACCCCCCCAGCCCCGCCCCCAGGCCCCAGGCAAAGCCTCCTGGGGTTCCGGGCAGTGGTCAGGTAGCAGTCACATTTCTGTTTCTGTACCCGTCCCTCTTTCTGGCAGTGCCCGCTCCTCTCCTTGACTTACTGCTCGGGCACGGAAACAGGCTGAGGTGGAAAGACTGAGACCAGCACTGCAGAGACTGGGTGCACTGCCGAGCGCCCGGTGCTGCAGCTTTGGATCGGGGCCTTGTTGGCTTGGGGATGCTGGTCCCCAAGCTGACTGTCAGGTCCAGGGAGACCCGTGGCACAGACTGGGAGAAGGCCTCGTCCACCACCACCTTTCCCTCGGCCTACCTGTTCCATCTGCTCTGCCCTTCCCCCTTCTCCCAGAGCTCCGTTTCTGCTCAGAAGGGCTATTTATATTTTCCCCAATACTGCCTGCCGTTTCCGGCCTCAGCCGCCGCCCAGCTGTCCCTGCTCAGACGCCCTTCACCCAGGCACGGGGGTCAGAATCCTGCTCAGTCCCTCCTCCATGGAACCGTCCTGATTTCTGTGGGTCTTGTTCACCACGCACACGAGCCTCTCCTGCTAGCTTCTTTATATCTCAGTTTCCAGGGTTAGCGATGGATTCCTCAGTCACACTGAAAGCTCTGTGAGGACAGAGACATTGCTTATCCATTTGTTTGTTTCTTTGTTTGAGACAATCTAACCATGTAGTCCAGGCCAACCTGAACTCATTATGTAGCCCAGGCTGGTCTGGAATTCATGATCCTCCTGCCTCAGCCTCCCAAGTGCTAGAATTATAGGTAGGCACTAACATGCTTGAGGTTTATCCATTTCTTTCCTTTTTTCTTTCTTTCTCTTCTTTTCTTTTGTCTTTACTTAGACAAGGTCTCACTACGTAGTTCAGGCTGAC
Organism: Hystrix cristata; assembly: GCA_004026905.1. Classification (NCBI taxonomy): domain Eukaryota; kingdom Metazoa; phylum Chordata; class Mammalia; order Rodentia; family Hystricidae; genus Hystrix; species Hystrix cristata. Next base: position 6,651 of record PVJO010019492.1, read on the forward strand.
CTTGAACTCACTATGTAGTCCAGGCTGGCCTTGAACTTGCAGCGATCCTCCTGCCCCAGCCTCCCAACTGCGTGCCACCATGCCTGGCTCCTATCCATTTCTTAATGTCACAGCATAACCTGAGTCTATGTCTCATGAAGTCAAAGAATGAAATTAAGGACAAAAGCCAGCTGTGGTGGCACACACCTGGAATCCCAGCACTCGGGAGGCTGAGGCAGGAGGATCGCTGCAAGTTCTAGGCCATCCTGAGCTGCATAATGAGTTCAAGGCCAGTCTGAATGACACAACACAGTGAGACCCTGTCTCCAAAAAAAACAAAAAAAACGAAAAAAAAAAAAAAAAGGAAAGAAAGAAAAAAAAGAAATTAAAGACAAAGTAGGCAGACAGGAGGATTGTTTATTAAGAACAGAGAAATAGCCCCCAATAATGGGGAGAGGACCCAAGAGTGGGTTGCCTCACGGATTCTTTGTCTAGGAGTTTTTGTACCAAAAAATAACCAGGGCTAAGAGCACTCTGAGTCAAACTCACGACCAATCATGGTGGCGAACCTGTGGCACGTACATTGCAGCGGGCACACAGAGGACTCTGCAGGTGAACCGAGTGGCCCCAGCCCAGCTAATAGTGCACAGAGGGCCTGTGCGCATGCTCGGAAAGGAGTAGCCGCGCCAGGCGATGATTTCAGGATCCCTGACTCCTCCGGGCTTTCCGTGGCAGCCGGTTTCGGAAAGGTTTGCCGTCAGTGCTGTAGAATACAGGCTATGTATGGGGCTAAAACGAGCTTACTTAGGCTAGAAATGGGCCTGTGAGGAGTTGAGGCACGTAGCAAATCTGTCTGCAGGTGCCCCTTGGTCCTTGTCGTATCCAAGTACTTCGTTGAAAGAACACAGTGAGAGAAAAAACGTTTTCCAGATAGGCAGGAAAACGGAAGTAGTCGGAGAGGTCATGCGTCGCCTTGCTGCTTACCTCGCTGCTTACATCCCGGGGCTTCACTGTCCGCCTGGTTCTTGTTAACCCCTAGCCTCGGACTCCAGCTTAGCTGACCCAGGCCTCGTCGTCCTGACCCTTCCTTGGGCTCAGTGCCTCTCGAGCGGCCTACTAGCTTCCGCCTAACTTGCCTGTCTAGAATATTAATCTCCCAAAGGATTTAGATTAATTTTTTTATTTTCATTTTTTGGCAGTTCTAGGACCTCATGCATGCTAGTCAAGTACTCTACCACCGAGCCGCTTCCTCAGACCCTTCCCCAAAAGATTCAAAGCTTTGCTATTGTAGCTGCTCAATTTAATTATTGAGAACTTTTCCTCCTTGGTGCTGGGGGTTAAATCCATCCTCCCGCACACACTATCTACATCAGTTCAGGCCTGGATATGCAGCCCAGGCAGCCCTCGAACTTGTAGTGATCCTCTTCCCTCAGCCTCATGAGTGCTGGGATTACAGGCGTGTACCACCATTCCTGGCTCAACACCACTTTTTTTAATTTCTAGGTTTTAAAAATTTTATTTTGAGGCAGAGACTCACTAAAATGCCCACACTGGCCTCTAACTTGCAATCTTCCTGCCTCACCCTGCCAACTACTTGGTATTATAGGCATGCTGCTATCATATTAAAAGTAGCCAGGACATATTCTAAAACGGTCTCTTCTGCCAACTGCATGGAGGCTCAGCCCTGTATTTAGGTACTGAGTGCTCTTACTCACCTCCCTCTACAATCAATATGAGGGTTGGGGATTTAGCTCAGTGATTAGAGTGCTTGCTTAGCAAGGGCAAGGCCCTGAGTTTGATTCCCGGCATCAAAAAAAATAAATAAATAATACAGTCGATATAAGCCAAATTAGGGTACTGCAAAAATTTTAGGAGAACTTGGGCACTTGGAACACACATTTCTCTACTTCAGCCTAAACCAGAGATCTCATCAATACTTTAAGTCATTTACTTACCTATCTAAAGTCAAGGCCTAATAAATCAATGTCTACTTGCATTTCAGATGGCAACATATATTTCATGTAGAATTTGCATAGCTATAGAAGCTGTACTTTTGATGTGTTTTAAATTTTTGTTTTTTCTTTTTTGGTGCTGGGATTGAACCTTTGCACTGAGCTACATCTGTAGCCCTCCTCCTTGTTTGTTTTTGTTTTTGTTTTTGTTTTGTTTTGTTTTGTTTTTGAGAAAGAGTCTCCCTAAGCCCCTAAATTGCCCAGGCTGGGCTGGAACTTGCAGTCTTCCTCTTTGGCCTCCCGATGTGTGGGATTACAGGCATGTACCACCAAATTGTATCTTAATTTTTAATATTAAAAGTTATCAAATGATGGAAATCAACTAGTCTGCAATATATCTTATCCTATAAACCATTGAAAACTTCAGTGTCTCCATGGAGAGAATTCAGCAAATGTTTGCATTGTTTGAGACTTGGAGAATCACAGCATACTGCCATGTCTGTCCCAATACTTAAGAATTTCTCCCATTTCTCTGAGACTATTAGTTTCTTTTTAAAAATGTTTTAAGTTTTATTAGAGAAGAGGAATCTAACATATTTAAAATGTCTAATGTAAAGCATTAAGATAGAAATGAAGCAAGTAAATGCGGATGATTGGATTCCTCTGGCCTCTTCCCTCAAACTCAATGTGCTCAGGCTCCAAAGGGCACTTATTCATATTGCTCTATGCTGATTACACGGGTCAGGAGGGCAATAAGGTCATTTATTTGAATGATTTTCAGCTAGTGTATTTCTAATATTTTTGCTCCACTCCTGACCACTCAAATCAGTACCATACTGAGACCAGCATGTCTCCCACCACCAAAGAAAATGATGAAACAAAGGTAATTTCAGTGAACCTTGTGCCCCCAAGTTTATCATCTTCCCAGAGCGCAAGGGTTGTGTTGCTTTAGCCCTTTACACTGTAGCAGCTCAGTAATAATGTTAGTGTTTTAAATCCACGATGGCTCAGTAATAACTAGGATCATATGTTTATTATTAACTCAGTGGACAACCCTTCAAGGTGCTAAATTCCTTTTGGTGTAGCAATTTATTCCGTATTTTTTTTTTTTCTTTTAAACTTGCGACTGGCTGGGGTATACGCAGTGGTAGTGTTGCCATGTGATGAACTTAGCAGATAGATTTAAGGCTCTTTTGTATGATGAGCAAAGAATTGCAAGCATACAGTCCAAATGGCAAGTGAAAAGTGGCTACATTTATTGAAGATTATGCGAAGTGGTGCTTAGGACAAACCTGTGCCAAAAAAAGACAGGGGACAAACGGAAAACGGTGACAGGATAGCAAAAGCACTGCACACAAGGTCACAGCACCCAGCGGCGGCAGCCCCCCTACATCAGGCTTTCAGAATTTAAAGGACGTGCACCTCAGCCCTGCCACCTCCCCTAAATCTCCAATTGTGATCACCAAGAATGACAAGGGTGCTGAGTCATCTTAGGGGCTCTCAACATGCGTGCCTCTCCCAGAATCCACTCAGATCCTAATTCTATCCACAAGATGTAGTACACGTATATGAATACTAATGAGGTTTGAGTAGGGCAAAGGTGACTGAAGGTCGGGCTGGGAGATCCAACTCACATATATTCACCTAGAACACCAGAGATCTTGAGTTATTGTGTGACTTTTGACTTCTCAGGACAATGAAAGGAGTAATGGCCACAAGGTGCTGTTTAAAATTAAATGGGCAAAATAAAATAAAATAAATTTTAAAAATTAAAAAAAATTAAATGGGCAAACAAACAAAAAAAAATTAAATGGGTGAGCTAGGCATGGTGGCACGTGTCTGTAATCCCATCACTTGGGAGGCTGAGGCAAGAGGATCACCATGAGGTCAAAGCCAGCCTGGGCTATATACTGAGTCAAGGCCAACCCAACTACACAGCAAGACACTATCTCAAAAAAAATTTTTGTTTCCTTGGAGTATGGGAAAATTCAGAAGCTTTAATAAATAATCTCAGATCAAATCTTTCCAGTAAATATGCAGGCAGAATAATATTTCTGAGACACTAATCTATACTTTGATTGTCCTGGTAATTTCCCCTTTCCTGATATCAAGCAGACATTTGGACTTGGTTTACTCTCTTAGTGAAGGGATGAGATGGTGCTGAATGTGGGAACAGCCCTCAAGCTTTTGTTTCTAAAAGTTTAGACTCATCAGGGAGGGGACTTGAGCCTTAAGCAAAGTGTCCAGGGCAGAAATAGAAATGCCCCTGAATGGGTGGTGGCCTGAGCAGGCCTCCGCGTGGGATTCTCACAGCTGGCTGCAGAGAAGGACTGTGCCTAGAGAAATGTGGCAGTGAGTTGCCACAGGTCCCGTGTCATAAACTGAAGGTAAGACTAAGACGAACTAAAACTAAGACTACAGATTATCAAATTCTACAGATTTCTGCCTCCCCAAACACATAAAACATCCCCAGTTCCTAACTATATTTTGCCTCATTTAATTAATTTATTTTTTTGGTGCCAGGGATCGAACTCAGGGCCTTGCGCTTGCAAGGCAAGAACTCTGACCACTGGGCTAAATCCTCAGCTGCCTCCTTTCTTTGAGCACCCACATTCCACTCTTGAGTGCATCCTATATCTACCGCTAATGAATCCTTCTCATGCCTCTTACTGACGTGTCCTAAAAATTCTTTTTCCATGATGGGAGTCAGTGAACCTGCACACCTATTCTGAAGGGATGGGTTAAATTCCTTACTTCAGCCTCAGAGACCCTCAGACCCGTGATACCTTTCTTGGTGAGCCAGCCAGGAGGTTAAAAAAAAGTCATCCCTTTGGTAAGTCCAGCCAAATGGATCTTTCTTTCTTTTTTCTTTCCTTCCTTCCTTCCTTCCTTTCTTTTTTTCCTTTCCTTTCCTTTCCTTTCTTTCTTTCTTTCTTTCTTTCTTTCTTTCTTTCTTTCTTTCTTTCTTTCTTTCTTTCTTTCCTTCTTTCTTTCTTTCTTTCTCCCCACTTTTTCTCAGCCCTTTGCCTCTAAAGCACAGTTTCCCAGTGTTTTGCTTTTCTTCCTGTCTCTCCCACTCAAGATTTCATCTGTTAAAAAAACAGATGAAAACCTTTACCTTTTTTCTGTTGGTTACCAAAAAGGTAGAGAGCTGGAGGGTAGGAAAGCCCAGTCCTTCCCAACACATGGGAGGTGGAGGGGACCACACGGCCTCCGTTTTCCTTGATATGTGATCTGTAGTGAGGTAAAATCTCCAGACTTCTCTGAGTTCCTCGTGTATGTCACAAGTTTCTACATATAAAGATCTTTGAGTTAGATTTTTGAGTAAGGCCAGCTGTTGAATACAACTTTTTCTGCTTCCCTGATCTGTTGTTAGGACAGCCATGTTTCAGTAACAAGGACACTTATACCAGCCATGACCAAAAAAAAGGAACAGAGCTGTGGCCTGGCAGTTCTGACTCTGGAAAAGGGGGCAGGCTGCTCATGTAGTCTGCCCCCAGTTTGGGATGCACCTGCCGTATGACCCTGGTTCCCATCTTATCTTTTTCTTGTCTTTATCTCTTTCCAAAAGTACACAACAAAAATCTTAGAGGCATGCAGTGCACTTTTCTAGAGCATGGATAACTCAGTATCTATCCCTAAAGCATCACCTTTAGGCTGTTTATGAAAAATTCAGGGCATTTTAAAGGGGAAGATTTAAAAATGAAAAAGATGATTTCTCAGTATGGTGTCAATATAAGTTAAAAAGTAGAGTGACATGGCCTCTGAATGGCATGTTAAGTTTTAATACACTATTCCAGCTTGATTTATTTTATAAGAAAGAGGACCATTTGCAAATAAAAGAGAATGGACAGAACTGTTTACAGCTAAAAGAGAGTTGCCCAGGTTTGTTGTTTTGAGAAAAAATAAATAAACCAGAATTGTGTTCTAAAAGCTACAGCTTTTTTTTTTAGCTACAGCTTTTTTAAAAGGTACGATTTTTAAAATCTCAATTTCCTTGTCTCCTTTCTACCTAGCTTTATTTCTTCTGTCCTACTTCACTCTGACCTTGTGAATTTCAGCCATTTTATATTTAAAATCGAGGCAGTTTGGGCTCACACTAAAGCTCAGTGGTAGAGAGTATGTATAGAATGCACAAGGGCATGGGTTTGATCTCCAGCACCAAAAATAAATTTAAAAAAAAACCCTAGGCAATTTTACCTAACAATCTGCATTTCTTCTTCTCTTGAATGTGGCAGATTTGGCTATACTGGGTTTATCTGTCATGTAACAAATGGCTGCTTACTTAGATAAGGAATTGTATTCGTCTGTTTTTCATGACTATAGTGAAATACTTGAAGCTGGGCACTTACGAAGAAGAGATTTCTAGAGGCTGGAAGTCCAAGATCCTGCAGCCCCATTTGTAATTCCAGCACTTGGGAGGCTGAGGCAGGAGGATCACCATGAGTTGGAGGCCAGCCTGGGCTACATAAGGAGACCCTGTCTCAAAAAGAACTCACTTTGCAAGCATAAGGCCCTGAGTTCAATCCCCAGCACCAAAAAAACAAACCAAACAAACAAACAAACAAAAAAAAACCTCACTCAGTTCCCACAAGCACTCCCTTAATCCTTTCTGAGGATGCCTCTCCAATGACCCAAAGACCTCTCTCTTACTGGGCCCCAACTCTACAGATTGTCACACTGGGGACCCAGTTCCAATATATGAGCCACTGGGGACAAACTCAAGCCATATCCAAGCAGAGCAGGAATGAACTCTCTGGATTGCCACCATCCCTACGGGTCCCTGCTTTGTCCTTACTCTGAGATCAAGGCTTCTTTGCTTCTCATCAGGACACTTGCACTTCTGTTTTCCAGACAGTAGAGGAATGTTCCTCTTTTTTTTAGACAGGATCTCACTTTGTAGTTCAGACCAGCCTCGAATTCAATGCAATCCTCCTGCCTCAGCCTCCCAAGTGCTGGGATTACAGATATGCACTACTACACCCAGCAGGAATACTCCTCTTTTTTTTTTTTTTTTTTTTTAGGAATACTCCTCTTTACCTAGAATTTTTTCCATAAATGAGGAAACAAAAATAGACTGAAAGGATGAGGGATGTGGCTCAGTGGTGGAGCACTTGCCTCATGTGCCCAAGGGCCTGGGTTTGAACCCCAGTGCTACAAGGAACAAAAGAAGACAGACTGAAGGCAGCTCGCATTGCAGCACGGGTGCTATGCCGTGGGTCTCTGTAGAAGAGAAGCATGGTTGTGCGCTACCTGGGTCCTGTGCCTTCTCCGTGCACACTCACGGACATTTGCATCTCTTGTCTCTGTTTGAGGCAGCCATGCAGAGGTTGGCCATGGCAGAGCCACTCCCTGCAAGGTGCAGTGAGCAGAGCAATGGATAGAACTCTACAAAAAGCTGTGTGGCCAGGGCCTTGGAGGGCAGAGGTTCCTGGAAGTCCCCTGAGGTGAGGCTCGGGGCTGAAAAGGATGGGGCTGAAGTAGAAAGTAAATTATAAACATAGTCATTTCATACCGCAAATGTACAAACCAAGATTTGCACACAGTGCCTGTGCTTTCTCACCTGTATCGTCGCTCGGCCCAGGGCTCTAGTGGCCCCTCAGCCTGGGCCATGGTGGCCATGAGAACCTGTCCTGGAGAGGGAGGCAGGATCACTGTCCCCTCCCTCATTGGTGGGGTGAGGAGAATGGACGTTAAAATTATAATTTGGGGACCATTTGTGTTTGAGAATTATAGGGTTGTATTTGTTTAACATTCTGGGTAGAGTGAGAATTTCACATGGTATTCTGCTGGGTGCATGCCTATAATCCATACTACTCAGTAGGCTGAGGCAGGAGGGTCATGAGTTCAAGACCAGCCTGGGCAATGTAATGAGGCCCTGTTCCCAAAAATAAGATGAAAAAAGTCATGACTTATGGGTTTCTTCCAGACAACACTGAAGCTTGCCTTATAAGCCTTTGTGCTTTTGCTGTAAAACTCAAAGTGTATTTTGGGGTTTGTTCGTTTGCGTGAATGAGGAAAAACAATGAAACCCTAACTGTCATGTGGGTGGGCTGGTTATTTTAACAATTCACTCACCTCATGTATAACCAATAAAAGTAACAGCAACCCTTTACTGAACTCACCTTATGCCAACAGTGTACCAGGGTACACATAACTGCCTCCTTTATAACCACCCCATAGGGCGGGGCTGCCCCACGCCTAGAGTCAGGATGTGAGAGCTAAAAGCTGAGGAAGCTTCTTAAAGCCACACACTCAGGGCGTGTGGGAACCTGGATCCAGACCCAAGTCTGCTGCTCCCTTCACAGAGCAGCTGGCAAGGGCACCGGATTTGTCACCACTAGTTACTGTAGGCTGGAGGGACATAAGTAGGAATGTGAATGGCCAAGTCCACCAAGGGTAGCAAAGTTCAATTAGTTGCATTCTTAGTTGCAATTCCTACGGCACTTGGTATATATGAGGCCTGCGATAATTATGTGTAAATTAAGAGTTAAATTTCGATCCATGTAATCTCTCTGGACATTATTTTTTTATCTGTGTAAAAATAGGGTGGTATGGGGAGGCGATACAACTACTTCACTTCTTTTAGGTAAGTGATCAAAGGCAAACAGGATGATGAAAATAGAGAACACTATTGTTATAGACTGAATGTTGTGCTCCTTCCTCCAGTTCGTACACTGAAGCCCTAACCCCCAGTATGAAGGTATTTGGAGATGGGACTGAGGCAGGAGACCAGCGTGTGGCAAAGCTGGCTGGGGAATGAGTGTGACCTGCTAATTACAGAATCCCAGGACACTGTGCAGAGCAGTTCCCAAAGGCCTGCACACGACCTTCTTCTGAGAATTTGAGCAGGTTTTCCATAGGATGGCCTCGACCTGACGTCAGCCTGGGGAGTGGGAGATACAGAAGGACAGTCACCACCGAGCCCCTTGCTGCTATGTTCCCTCTTGCACAGTGGCCCACCCTCACGCTACAGAACGTACTTCTTTTCCTACTTTTGCTTGACCCAAACTCGCTCTGCAGCGCTTGTTTCTTTTCCTACCTTTAATAAAACTTGGCTACTATTTGTGCTTATCTTGACCAATTCTTTGCTCCGAACAGAAAGAACCTGCAAACCACCTCCAGAAGGAGACTCCAGGACACAAAAATCCAGTAACAGGAACTTCGGGAGGTGAGTAGGGTCACTTGAGGTCACAAGGGTGATGCTGTCATGATGGAACTAGTGGCCGAGTTCTTTTATTGTGGATGGGATTGTTTTGTTTTGAGGTACTGATACCATAGATCCCACAGATAGAGTACAGGTTCTTGTGTACAAAGAGCACGAAGAATTACAAATGTACATTCCAATAGTAAAAGAAAAAACAGATACATTTATTGGAGATAATGGGAAGATGTTCCCAGGGCAAGTCCATGCCAGCAGACACAAAAAATATGGCATGACTGGACATGGTGGTGCCTACCTGTAACCCTAGCACTCAGGTGGCTGAGGCAGGAAGATCACCATGAATTTGAGGCCAGCCCGGGCTACATAGTTCAAGACCAGCCTAGACTGCATAGCAAGACTCTGTCTCAAAAGAAAAAAAAAAAAGTGCTCTTCTTGCCTCTCTATTGGCTTTTTGATTTCTTTTTGTTGTTGTTGTTGTTGTTGGTTGGTTGGTTGTTTTTTTGGTGCTGGAGATCGAACTCGGCTTTGTGCTGGAATTGGGGAATTGACTTCAATTCTGCTAGTAAATCTCTTCCTACTAAGGGAGTAGAACACTGCAACAATTAAGAACTCATGGCTATACATTTGACCTTCACAGTGATATGTCAGAGCAGGAGTAAAGAAGCTCTGATTAGGACTCTTCTTAACCTCAAATATGACTATAGATCTAGGGGAGATTTTTCTAGAGAAGGCAGTTAAAACATAAGGCAAAGGAATAGAGCGGTTGGGGATTTAGCTCAGTGGTAGAGTACTTGCCTAGCAAGTACAAGGTCCTAAATTCTATCCTCAGCACCAAGAAGAAAAAGAAAGAAAGAAAGAAAGAAAGAAAGAAAGAAAGAAAGAAAGAAAGAAAGAAAGAAAGAAAGAAAGAAAGAAAGAAAGAAGAGAAATTGAAATTGCTTATCTATGACATCCAGGGTCACCCAGAGTCTCCTGCAGAAGACGGAGATGTCTGTGGACAGAGAACAGCAAGTTGCCCCAGGCTCCTTCAGTCTTCATCTCAGCGGAAGGTGAGAGTTTTGGCTGGCCCAGCCCCTTTCTGGGAGAGGGGACAGTCAGTCCTCCAGTGCCATGAGTCAGGCCCATTGGCCACCTGACACACACAAGAGGGCCTAGGTGGTGGCTTGGCACAGTCATGTGACTAGCGTCCGGTTTTCTTATTTTTTAAATTTTATTTCCAAGAACATGTATTGGTATATTGTATATATAGTGATCACATTCATCGTAGTTAATTTAAAAATATGGAACACTTCATGAATTTGCTGTCATCCTCGCGCAGGGGCCGTGCTAATCTTCTCTGTATCGTCCCAATTTTAGTATATGTGCTGCCGAAGCGACCACACATCCGGTTTTCTTGCAGGCTTTGCTTGGCCCTGGGTTTTTCCTCAGGCAACTTGAGTGTGCTTAAAGCGTCACCAATTGCAACAGTCATAATTTTTGTCTGTCTGTTTTTTCAGCCCTTCTTCTTTCATCCTCATCTAGATCTCAATTTTTGAACATAGAAAAGTCTGTATCCAGCAATTGAGTCATATTTGAAAATACTAGGTCTCCCTGGGGTTCTAGCCTCTAGTGGAAACAGGTTGGAAAGACCCATATTGCCCCAAAAGATAGGTGGGCATCTGAGGAGAGGGTAATCAAAGATATTCCTCTCCTCTTCAGGGATCACTCTAAATACCACAGTTTCTGGGGTTTTCCAGAGATAAAGACTCACAAAAGCTTGAACATAAGGAATTTCACTCAACTTTCTATGCTTTATGTAGAAATGATTTAACTGAAATATAATATCATAATTTAATCCATCTCTCACCATTCCCTCATTCCTACTAGACCCAAACTGTATTGCAATAATAGACAAGTCATTCCTTTTTCAAACTGGCAGGGTCAAACCGTCCCCAACGATCAAGGATATGGCCCAGTGTCCAGCTTGGAGGGATCTGTGAGGTTCTGTTCATAGTGTTTCCTGTGGCTCATCTTGGGGCCTATATACAGAGAGAAAACTAGGTTTTAGGTCCTTTAGATGGCATCTCATGCAGGAGGAGGAGACCTGTCAAGTCCACAAAACGTCCTTTGTGAGACTCAAGTCCTTACTAAGCAGACATCTCTGCTCGATGGTGGGCAACACCACTGTCTTCCTAGAAAAGTAGAGCCCTGCTGGGGGCTCTCTTAGCCTTAGAACTCTCCATACAATGGCCCACTGATTCCTTAGGGAGAAGGGTGGAGCCCTCTAGCGGCTCCCTTAGAAACGCCCATGGGATTAGGGTGGGGATTCCCAACTGGAGATTCCCTTAGACACTTGAGACACTCTTAAAATAACAGGGTGGAGCTCCCTACCTGGGGACTCCCTTAGAAATAGTCATGGTGGAGCTGCCTGAGAAACAGTATCTCTTACATTTACTCTGAGGGTAAAAGATTTGATACTTTATGGTAGTAGAGAAAGAAAGAAAGAAAGAAAGAAAGAAAGAAAGAAAGAAAGAAAGAAGGAGAGAGAGAGAAAGAGAGAAAAAGAAAAGCCAGACACAGTGGCACACGCCTATAATCCCAGTACTCAGGAAGCTCAAGCAGATGGATTGCCACAAATTCAAGGCCAGCCTGAACTACATAGTAAGACCCTGTCTCAAAAAACAAAAGCAAACAAACAATAAATATAAATAAGTAAAAAGAAAAACAAAACAAACAAAAAATCCTTAAAGAGTTCTAAGAACAAGGATGGCTCTTTTGCTTACAGCCAGGAGTTGAACCTGGCTAGAGTTGAACCTTACTGGCTGTCCCTCTGTTCTGCTCAGACCACCAGGCATACAGTATGTTTTTAATTTACCTGAATTTCTGTTAGAATAAACAAGGAGAGATCTAATTCAAAAAAGAAAAGAGAAAAAAGTCCATATGTTCCCTAAAATTGGAGGCTTAGCTCCCACCTACCAGGGTGAGATTTCTTGGTGACCATGAGGCCAATTGAAAGAAGAAAAAAAAAAAAGGGCAAACAAGTATGGTGTAGCCACGTGATTGATGTAACCATGACTCATGTAACCACGTAACCAACTAAAATGGTGAAATCCACGTGGCCAACCCACAGGATGAACCAAAATGTCTGACCCATGTGACTAACTCACATGATGAGCCAAAATGGCTGCCAGTCATGGTGGAAAGGTAGCCTGGGATGAAACAAAGCCCTGAGAAAGCAGCTCACTAGTGATAATCAAAAATAAAAGGCCTTTTATGGTAAAAACACAGATGAGGTGGTGAGCACAAAAAGGGTAAACTGGAATAGGTGGCCACTCAAGTAAGAGACCAAGTTACCAATAGCTATTTTTCCTAAAAGAGCGAGAAAGTTGGGCATAGTAACATAGAGAATAGAAACATGAGGACAAAAAGGCATACTAAACTCTAGGTTGCATACATGCAACCTGAATGAACTGTTCTGCAACTGGATTAATAACAGGCTGCTGAGCAGCTCTTTACTGATTGCACCTGCATCGGTGACCAAAAACAGAAAGGAGAAGAAAGAAAAGGGGAGATAAGCTTGAGGCAGACCTGCAGACCTCTTACTGGCTGGTTAAAACACAGAGGCCATGCGCTTCCCCTCCCCTCCCACATGGACACACTAGGAAACTGTTCTGGTGCCATGAGAAAGCTTCCTACCTTTTCTAGTGGAGAGAATCAGAAAGAAAAAAAATCTTGGCAATAGATTTTAGAGAGAGAAACAAAAAATTGTGCCCCAAAGGGCCTTACCTACTCCTGGCCAGTTTCACCAAGACTGGGTCAGCACCGTTAGCCTGTATTTCCTAGACCTTTCCCATTCACATCCAGGTACAGGTACTTTCGTGTTCCTCTTTTTTACACAAGTGGGCTATACTACATATAAATCTGTAATGTTCTTCTTTTACTCACAAATATGTCACAGACAAGTTGGGCCCAGTGGACCATGCCTGTCATCCCAACACTGATGGAAGCTGAGGCAGGACCATCAAAAGTTTGAGGCCTTGTTGGACAATTTACTGAGACTCTGTCTCAAGATAAAAATATAAGAAGGGCTGGGGATGTTGGGTGTGGTGGTGCACACCTGATTTGCAGCACTTGAGAGGCCGAGACAGGAGGATTGCCATGAGTTTGAGGCCAACCTGCACTACATAGTGAGTTCAAGGCCAGCCTGAACTACATAGAGACACCCTGTCTCAAAAAACAAAACATATGGGATTTAGCTCAATGGTTAGAGCGCTTGCCTCGAAATCACAAGGCCCTGAGTTCGATCCCCAACACCAAAAAAGAAAAAACAAAACAAAACAACAACAACAAAAAACATGGTGTTGGGGATTCAGCTCAAGTGGTACAGCGTTTGCCTAGCAAGCACAAGGGCCTGAGTTCTATCCCAGCACCGCCCCCACTCCAAAAACATAGCAAAACAAAGGGCTGAGGATATAACTCAGTGGTAAAGTTGGTGTTGGGTTTGATCACACACACACACACACACACACAGATTGCCTAAGTAATATGCCTTAGCAGGTATCTTTCATGTATTTACCAAATTCTCCCAATTTTTCTGTTGTGCATAATCCTGCAATGAATGTATATCTAGTCGATTGAGTATTTACTCAGACTGGATTCCTAGAAGTAGAATTACTGGATCTTCATTTCTTTGAGATATTTTATTTGGGATTGTATGTATATTTAGTTTTTTTATTCATTGCATCAAATAATTTTTTTTGTGTGTGCCAGGGATCAAACTCAGGACCTTGTGCTTGCTAGGCAAGCACTCTTACCACTGAACTAAATCCTCAGCCCCTAAATAATTTTTTATAGCATTTAATATTTATTTATTTTGGAGCTGGGCATGGTGGTGCACACCTGTAAACCCAGGACTAAGGAGGCTGAGGCAGGAAGATTGCTGCAAGTTGGAGGCCAGCCTGCCTGGGCTACATAGTGAGTTCAACACCAGCCTGAACTGCACAGCAAGACCTTGTCTCAAAAAAATTTTTTTTTTTATTTTTGCAGTGGTGGAGAGCAAACTCAGGGTCCAGCACATGCTAGCCAAGTGCTCTACCACTAAGCTGCATCCCCAGCCTGTTTTTGTTTTTTTTTAAAATGAAGTCTTGCTGTGTTGTCCAGATGGCCCTTGAAATCTAGGGCTCCAGCCTCAGCCTCCCAAGTAGCTGGGACTACAGGCACATGCTACCACATCCAGTTAAATAATTGTTTTTTAAAAATTGGTCAACTAAGGCATTATATGTCTTTTTTTTTTTTTTAATTAATGAGCTGTGATTGGCTGGGAAGCCGGCCTCCCCTTGTGCCCTGCTTCCTGCCTGTGGCTGCAGCCATGTGATCATCCGGGAGAGGCCTGCCCACAGGCCCTCGGGCACCCCTCTGGGCACTGGGGCCCTGGTGGCCACAGTGCCTCCAGGCAGCACTCAGGCTCAGAATGAGCTATGGTGCAGATTGGCATTTGTTTTCTCAAGGGCTTGAAATTGAGTAGGATTTTTGTAGTTTTTTCTTTCCCTAATACTTTTTTCCCAGAATTCTATTGTGCAAACCAGATACCCAACTAAAATCGGATCCTAATGGCTGTGTTGGGTGCTTAAAATCCCAGGCTGCTATAAATTATTAAAGAGTTCTCTTACACATAAGGAAAACCGTCCAGCTGAAATTCTCTGTGGCTTCTCACTGCGAACCTCATTCCAAGGCTAGGAGGTCCACTCAGTGGTAAAGTGTGTGCTTAGCATGAGCTGGGCCCTGGGTTCAGTCCCCGTGCTGAAACCCAGAACAGTTCACCCTCTCCTGCACTGAGCCACAGTGTGCATTTTTATCTGTTCCACTCCTGGCTCTAAACCCAGCAGAGAAGGGTTAAACCTTGGTGCATCTTTCTACAGGTCCCGTTTAATAAAGTTAACTCCTCTGCCCCACTTTCCCCCCCTTTCCTTTCTGTTGCGAGTATTCACAGAATCTGGACCTGCCAGCTACTTCTGTTTGAAGATTTGGCAAAATTATACATCCAGCAGGCGAGAAATAAAGTGGAAATGTCTCACAAGTAACAGTAAAATCTGTTGTGTTGTTTAAGCCTAGACTACCAAAAAAAAGAAGTCCTACTAAATATTGTCTTGGCAACTACAAATATATCTTAGCCATAGTGACAACCTTTAGAGTAAGTTAAAAGACGGACGAAGGGGATCGAGAGATGGAGGGAGGTGGGAGGGAGGGGAAGAAGAGAAGAGGGGCTTGAAATGAATTAAGATGTGTTAAGTTTAGGTACCAACTCCCCACAAGGAATAGAGTCACTGTGTGCTGCAAGCATGTACTAATAAGAAAAAAAATTTAAAAAGAGTAAGAAGATATCTATAATCCAATGTCTGGCTGCCACTATTAATTATATGTATTAATGCTATATATAGATGTGTATATATTACACTCTTAATTAAATGTATATAATTTTCCATTTGTGTTTTCTCACTTAGTGTTTTATATGGCCAAGCAGCCAAATTTCCCTTTGCTGCATTTATTCAGGTAAGTTTTTTTTTTAACAGGATCTCCCTTGTGTAGTTCAGGCTGGCCTTGAGCTGACTATGTAGCCTAAATTTGAACTCTCAGCAATCTGAGGCAATCTGACAGTCTCAGCCTCCAGAGTACTGGGATTACAGGCCTAGCCCTAGGCATTATTACTTTTATCTAACAGTACTTTTAGAACTATGAATTTAAAACTTTTTCTTTTAAATTTTAATTGTTATTAGTATATATATATTTTCTTTTGCAGTACATAATGATTACTGCAAAAGAAAATTCTTTGGGGGAGTTGGTACCTGTACATAGCACATCTTCATTTTTTGTTTGCTTGCTTGTTTTTGTTTTTTTGAGGAATCACTATGTGATTCAGGCCTGCCTTGAACTCACCATGCAGCCCAGGCTGGTCTCGAATTCTCAGCAATCCTCCTGCCTCAACTTCCTGAGTGCTGGGATGACAGGTGTGTGCCACCAAGCCCCACCAACCTTCTTCTTTTAAAACTTTTTTTTCGGTACTGGGGATCAAACCTGGAGGCACACTATGATTGAACTACATCCCCAACCATTGAAAAGGGGATTCTTCTACTTTTGAGACAGGTTCTCATTAAACTGCTAAATTAATAGGCTGGGCCAGAAATGTGCAATCCTCCTGCCTCAGCCTCCCAGAGTGCTAGGATTATGGATGTGTGCCCACCGTGCCCAGTTTATTTTTTAATCAATTAGATTTGTTTATTGTGGTGCTAGGGATTGAACTCAGGGCTTTCACACTGAGCTACATGCCCAACCAACTTTAAAAATTTTTATTTTTGAGTCGAGGTCTTGCTAAATTGCTCAAACTGGGCTGGAACTTGGCATGCTCCGGCCTTAGCCTGCCTGAGTGCTGAGATTACAGATGTATGTCATCATGCCCAGCTAGGACTTTTAATTTTTAAAATTAGTACGTGTTTGCAGTACATGATTACATTCATTGTGGGGGTGCATGTGCATAACATATCTTTTTTATACCCTCCTCCTGGCTCCTCCCAGAACATTTTAAGATTCCAAAATTAGATACAACTGTTCCTATAAATTTGTTTCACCTATCTGTACTATTTTCTTTTCTTCCTTAAAACTGTAACAAACAAAACACCAAAACCGTCCTATAAACATCAGAAGCATTTGAAGGGAGGTAATTTGTTTTTTTGTTTTTTTTTTTTTTTGCCTAGATAGCAATGACTTCCATTTTGGGTAATACCTTGTCTGGAACACCAGTTTACCAAAAGGTCACAGGTTCACAGTAGTACTCAAGGTCAGTATTAACCATCTAGAGAGATGTTCTGAGAAGTCAGCTGTGTCAATTAAGGATGGCTGCTTGCCTCGGATGCTCTTTTCTTTTCTTGAGGTAGTAGGAAGTGACTGGAAAGCTTTTGTACTGAACTACATTCCCAGCCCCTTCCCCCTTTTCTCGTGTTTGTTTTTTTTTGTTTTTTTTTTTGTTTTTTTTTTTTTTTTTTTGAGACAGGGTCTCACTATGTAGCCCAGACTGGCCTTGAACTGCTTGCTGGTGATCCTCCTGCCTCAGCCTCATTATGGACATGCACCACCATGCCCAGTTCCCAGAACTTTTTAGATTTTTTTCAAAAAATTTTATTTTAGTGGTATATTTTAGATATACATAATAACATTCATCATAGGGAATTTGTACCTCTACATATCTTGCTTCTACTTTTTTTTTCCAATTATGCTTCCCTCCCCTCAACCCCTCTTTCCCTCCTTACAAAGCTTTGTTTCCATTAAATATTTTCTTTTGACACAGAGTCCAGCTAAGGAGCTAACTTGCCCAGGCTGGGCTCAAACTTGTGATCCCCCTACCTCAGCCTGGCAGGGTGTAGGGATCACAGGCCAGGGCTACCACGCCCAGCTCTTTGATGCTTATTTATTAATGAATTCTATTTTTTAATAAAATTATTGCACTTGCCATAATCTTTGATTTCCAGCAACATGAACGCAGCAATGTTTCTAATATTTCTGTAGTTTCATTTTTAAATTTCTCCTTAAATACTTGAGCTGTTACTGTGAATGATTGGCTAAAAATGTATCCCTTCACAATACGCGTATCTTCTATTCTAAAATTTTAACAAGATCCTTTGAGTTTCTTAAAGTTCTACAGCTTAACGGTTTAAATGCAAAATAAGTTTAAATGCTACTCTTAACTGTTCCCAACTCTTCTGGTAAATCCTAGAAAACAGAACTAATGAAATGCAACTTCTCCTTTTAAAATTCTAACTGTCACATTAAATTGAAGGTGAGACTAAAACTGCTGCATCTGTTAACTAAGTCAAGCGATGTACTGTATCATACGTGTTGTTTAATGTGCAAGTGTAAAAGTCAAGTTCCCTGCAGAAATCAAGCGCCTCCCTTCTTCTGGGGCTGTATAAATTAACCATTCTCCCTCCAGCGGTCCTCCTCCCTTCCTCCCTCCGCCCCATTTTAAATGTAGATAGGGCGACCCCAAGTCTTTTGAATTTGAAGGGCTGCTATCTCGGCCCCATTCTTTTCATCATCCTGTTTTGAATGACACTGAGGCACGTATAGATTCTTTCAGAAAAGCGCCCCCCCCGCCCCGCCCCCCTGGATGCAGCGCTCCGTCCTCCAGGCTGCTGGCTAATTTTGCATAGCAATTAGCACTGACTTCTGGAAGTCTGCGATCCAAACACAGCTCGAGAACGTTCCGCGCAGCTCGTCAAAGGTTTTAGCTAATTGAACCCTGTGCCTTCGGATTTCAAACCCGACGGGGAGGAACTTGCAAAATGTCTAAATTCTCAGTTGGAGTGGTCTGGAGAATATGGTAATCCAGAACTATACGTTCATTCACGCCTTCGCCGCCCCTGAGTAGCCAGGAGCCAGCATATGCCTCCTTTTAAAATCTATTCTACCTATTCAGTGACCGCGCGGGGCCGGGCCACATGGCCCTCTCTCACAGCCAGTCAGCTGTGAGCAGCAGATGGGACTATTTGCATTTTTCTTTTTATACTTTCTTCGATCGGCAAATTAAAGGACTTAAAAAATTTACATTCGCATTGTTTGCCTAAAATACAAACGTAGCTTCAGTGTTGAACTGGGTTTCCCTACTCACCCCCTCCCCATCACGGAGACTTGAGGAAATAAATACCCCAGGGACAGGGTTCCGATTTATCAGCTCGGGATCTGCCGCCCGGGAGTTGGGACTGCACCAGCTAAGTCCTCCCTGAGTTGGTGACTGGTGGCAGCCCGTTTTAAGCGGCGAGCGCACGTGCGCCTTGGGCTCAGCTTTGCGGGTCTGAGCGCGCGGTTCCCAAGCCCTCCCTCCGCAGCCTCCAGCCTCCAAACTTCGGCTCGCAAGTTGAAAGCAGATTTTTAGTTCTCAGGCTTAGTACAGAAGGCGGCCACCCAGCTAGGGGAGTGGCCAGAGCCAGCGCTTCCCAGCGCCGGGGTCGCTCTCCCGCGGCCCGCCAGACTCCATGCCCCTCCGCCGGGGCCACCGCGCCCCGAGGTCTTTGTGCCGGGCGCGGCGCGGGAAGACCCGCCCTGGGGTCTCAGGCCGCGACCGAAGTGCCGCAAACTTGGGAGAGGCGCGGGCGCCAAGGCAGAAGAGGCTCCGCGCTGTCCCCGTCCCGCGGGGGGTAAAAAGTAGAAAAACAGGCATTTCGGGCCAAACTCTCGGGTCTGTGAAGCAGCGTTTCGGAGAGATGACTCGCGGGGGACGAGCGGCCGGCCGGGGCTCGCAGGGCCGTGGGTGCGCAGCCGACGCGGGCCCACGTGGAGCGCAGCGCGGCGCCGGCCGAGCGCGCAGGGCCGCCCGGGTCCCCGGAGCGCGCGCCCCAGCTCCCCGCCGCGGCCGTTCACGCCCGAGCGCCGCCGCCGGTCCCGCGTGTGCCCCGCTGAGGGGGAGGGGCGGGCCGGGGGTGGGGGCGGAGGGGTTGTGGTTCCACTGCAGCGGGGGCTCCTGTGTCCTTGTGCGGAAATGACACACGGAGTCCCGTCACGTCACGCGAGAGCGCAGCGCACGGACACACACAAAGAGAGGGGAAAATACACGGCGCCCGCCCGCCGCCCGCCGCCCCCAGCAAGTCCGCGGGCCGCCCCGCTAGACCCTCGGCGCGCGGCCCCCACTCCCGGCCCCGCGCCCTCCCCCGCACGTGGCGCCCGAACTCGGCGCGGGCCCCTCGGCAAAGTAGAGAACTCGCGTCCCAGGTAAGTGCGGGGCAGACCGGGCCGGCCGCGCAGTGGCGGCTCCGGGGCAGATGGACGCGAGAGTGGCGGCGGCAACATCCATGCCGGGGTGGGGGCGGGCGCAGGGGAGGGGACGCGAAGGGGGGCTGCCGGAGCGCGCCCGCCGGGAGGAGCGCCCACCCCCGCGCGGCCCCGGCCCGCCGGAGCCCCGGCGCCCACGGGCTCGCCGCGCCCATTGTGCCGCGCGCCCCTTTGTGCCCGCTCGGAACGCCGCGGCTCCATGGCGTTCCGGGGAGCACGCGCGTGGCGCGCGGGAGGGCGGGGGGGACGCGCAGTGGAACGGTCCGCGCCGCCGCCGCCGCCCGCCCCACTCGCGCCGCGCGCCGGCCCCGCACCCCCGCCGGGCGCCGCGATGGAGTGGTCGGGGCTGCCGGAAGGCTCTGCAGAGCCCGTGGCGCCTCGGCCGGGCTGCGGCGGGGGACGGCGGCGCCGCCGCGTGTGGAAGGGGGCGACCGAGCCGGAGCCGGGGGCGGGGACTGGAGGGCGCTGCCGAGCGGCGAGCGAGGCCCCGGAGGCCGAGAAGCCGCCGCTCGGAGGGACGTTGCCTCCGGACTCTGCAAATGGAGCGAGGCCGGCGGCGGCGGTGGCCGCCGCGGCCGGGAGCGGAGGGGGACGCGCCCCGCCGCTAGGGGGCGCGGCGCCCTCCCCGGCCGATCCACGGCGATCCGCGGCTCCCGCTGCCCGGGCGCTGGAGGCCGGCCCGGTGCCTGGGTGTGTGTGCACCCGCCCGGTGCGAGGCCTTCCTGGGCGCTCGCGGAGCTGGACCCTGGGGCACTTGCCACCCCTCGTGACCGCCCCCTTGCCCTCTGTCATGGGCGTGATTTTCCACGGAGACTTTGCCCTCGCCTTCACGGTGAGTTGTGCAGCACCAATTTTGAGGGCCTGTGGCCGAGACAGACACATCTATATATACGTATTGCTACATAATTTCATTAAAAGAGAACCAAGGTGTTCAGGTGGCTCATTGGGAAGAATTTTAGAGACTAAGGCCAAGCAGACACGGGTGCTCGGAATAGAGTTAAACATTTCAAAGCTAAATAGGAACGTTCAACTTCACCTTAAAGTAACTTTTGCATGCTTTGCTACAAATGTTTAGCGTGTCAGAGGGAGCAGGTAGAGTGCCGGAAAGCTAAGGCTGCAGGAAAGTGAGTGCTTCAGGCTGGATTGATATTTGTGGGAGATTCTTTTGTTGCCCTCTGTCCCGCCTCCACTCCGCAGTTTTTTCTTTTTGTAGCCATAGATCTCTAGTTTATGATTTTAGTGTATGTGCTGCCGAAGCGAGCACATCTAGGTTCTGATTGTACAGTATATTGCCATTCAGGACACTGCCACCTTCCCTCACTAACGGGACTTGGGCAAGATTTTGTGTTTTAACTAGTTTTACATCCCCAGTTACTAACCCAGTGTGATAATTTGGTAGGTGTCCATTAAATATTTGCTAAGTGTATGGAGAGAAACTTCTGGATTTGAGCAGATGGGGTTAGAGTGACCAGTCTTCCTTGTGGGTTAACTAGAGTGTTCCTGGCCCTTGAAATCCTCAGATAGAAACTATAGCCTTTAAAAAAAGGAAACTAGGTAGGGCTTTTAAAATGTGTCACGTAAAAAATGACACCCAGGGGTTGGGGATTTGGCTCTGTGGTAGAGCACTTTTGTGCTTAGCGCAAGACCCAGAGTTCAATCCCCAGCACCAAAAAAAAAAAAAAAAAAACCCCAAAAAACTGCCACCCAGCTTGAGCTTTACTAAATAGAAGTCGTCTTCTGTTGAAGTAATTAACAGGGAAGTTTTATGTTGTTCCCCTCTCACTCCCAACGCCTCCCCCAACAGGAAGGGAGGCCAGTTAGGACCCAGAAGAATGGAGGGAAGGTCAGCATCCCAACAATCTAGTAAAGGTGCCACATTGACATGTGGTCTTCTTGTTCTCCCCCTGGGGTCCCTTCTTGGCATCTTTCCACGCCCCTTATGTGAGCAAAGCCATGACAGAATGACTGATAATTAGGAAAAAGAAAATTGGGCTCAGCCCTGACAGTTTGAATAGATGGAAATTTGATTTTTTTGTTTTTTGTTGTTTTTTGAGACAGTCTAGCTATGTAATTCAGGATGTCATCGAATCCCCTATGTAGCGCAGGCTGGCCTGGAACTCATGAGTATACTCCTGCCTCAGCCTCCCAAGTACTGGGATTACAGGCGTGCACCATCATGCCTGGCTCAAACTATTATTTTAGAATTTAAATTCCTAATAACACACCTTCCTTCCATTTTTGATCCTACTTGGAATGTACTTGAAATCAGCCTTCTTAATTGTTTTGTTTTCTGTAGGCTGCCACTTCTCTCACTTGTCCAATTTTCACTTATCCCTGGGCAGTGAGACAGTTGCATCCCATGCAGAAAGGCATGGATTGCTCACTGACAGCCTTTGTGGTTGGTTTGAGTGTGGAACTATGTACTAACGTGGGAAACCGAAATGCCCGGAGCTGAGGGCACAGGTTGCACCCGATTGTTCCCCAACTCTGAACGAGCTCTTGTGGTCCCAAGACAAAGCCCTTGAAACAGTGCCATCCTTAGGACTCTGGGCTGCCACCTCCCAGGAATGTCGGTTGCTGTCGTGCACTTGCTGGGCAGATGCCGGAAGGTGTTGTCCTCCTTCCCACCGGAAGCCCACTTCCAGAAGTCAATGTTAAATGGTCACCAGTCTATTACAGCAGTCTGAGGAGGTGAGGAGGCATACCCCCCAGCCCTCCACTCCACTGTCAGGGAGAACCTTCCTTGTAATTGAGGAAGGAGTCACCTTTAGTTACATTCGAGAAATGCAGTGACCAAAAGCTTAGATTCCCCAACCCAGGCTCCTGGCAGGCAGGGTGGTGCGGTTGAACTTCACTCCCTGCTGAAGGATGAGGCTGCTGCCGCGCTTGGAGTAAGGAAAGCAGCAACAATTACAGCTTTAGAAAAATTCGGGGAAAATTGCCTTGGTTTTGTGAGGACTGGTGTTTTTCAAACTGCATTTGCAGATGTGTCTAAAAATAAAAACAAATTGTGAACATGTACTGCTAGTCCCATGGGCAGGATGCCCCTGCCAAGAGGGCCGAGTTCCTCTGAGAGCCCCGAGGCTCCCAGGCGACTTGTGAACCCAGAGACCCAGCCGGCGAGAGGGATGGCATGGGAACATTCTTCCTGTCCTTGGGGAGAGCTTTTGATTTGATTTCACCCTTCTCCCATTAGGTTTTTTTTTTTTTTATTTGCAAGAAAAGCTAAATTTTTTTTTTTTTTTTTGGTGCTGGGGATCGAACTCAGGGCCTTGTGCTTGCAAGGCAGGCGCTCTAACCACTGGGCCAAATCCCCAGCAAACACTTTTGTAAAATTTTTTTTTTTTTTTTTTTTTTGAGACTGGGTCTCACTATGTAGTTCAGGCTGGCCTTGAACTCACTGTGTATCCCAGGATGGGTTCAAACTTGTAGAGATCACCCTCCTGCCTCAGCTTCTTCAGTGCTGGTATTTCAGGTGTGCAACACCACGCCTGGCTAAACTTTTGTAAATCTTTAAACCATTTTATTTTTGCTTTTTGTTTGTTTGTTTGTTTGAGACAGGGTCTCACTATGTAGTTTAGGGTAGCCTGGAACTCACTATGTAGCCCAGGCTGGCCTTGAATTTGGAGTAGTCTTCTTGCCTCAGCCTCCTATATGCTAGAATTACAGGTATGCGGCACCACACTGGGCTTCTAAGCCATTTTATTTTACAGTTTTTGTTAAAAATTTTATCATTAAAATAAACTTTAAAATTTGTTTTAAACTTTGTAATAGGTCACATTGAGCGCTATGTGCTGGGCACTTTGTCCTTTGCAATTTTCACAAAAAAACTCTGAGATGAGGTAGTTGTGTTCAGCTGCATCTCATGGAAGAACCAGAGCAGGGATGGGTGCGTAAGCAACTCTGTGGGGTTAGATGCTAAACACTGTAACTGGCTAAAGGCCCTTTTAAAAATCTAGGTTAGACCCGGGCGTTGTGGTGCATGCCTGTAATCCCAGCACTCAGGTGGCTGAGCAGGAGGATCGCTGCAAGTTCGAGGCCAGCCTGGGTGACATAGTGATTTCAAAACCAGCCTCAACCACATAGTGAGACCCTATCTCAAAGAATAGGGTCTCAAAAACAAAACAACATAATCTGTATTAAAGACCAGGGTTTGCAACCCAGTTCCCCCCGGACTCTGAAGTTAATAGGAATTGCATCTTCTCGAAGGTCAGCTGTACTCCCTTGGGCCACCTCAGTCATCTGAGGGCTGCCAGTGTGCTGTTGCCTGACTGGAAGGCAAAGGTGGAGCAGGTGCTCGCACTCCTTTCCCTAGTCCCTGCTTCCCTCAGGAGGCTGGATGAAGGCTGTCACCGGGGAATCGCCCTCACCTGGTCCCCCCTGATTTCTGTAGCCTCCCCTGGCAAGGCACTGAGCTGGCCCCTGTCCTCCACGTGCACAGGAAGAAGGTCGTGTCAGGATCACATGGGTTTCCATGTCACACCCTTAGAGTGAGGAGCCAGCTTCGTGAATATTAGCTGCTGTTCTCCTTTTCTGTATTTAATTTCTAGAAGTTAGATTGGGTGTGGTGGTGCACACCTCTAATCCATGCACTTTGGAGGCTGAGGCAGGAGGATTGCCACAAGTTCAAGGCCAAACTGGGCTACATAGCAAGACTCTGAAAAAACCAAAAAAAATTACGACCTATAGTGGAGAAGCATATGAAATCAAATCATGTGATGCGGTAGTTAGGAAAGGGTTGGAGTAAGGTTTTGGTTTTACTTAAGCCTTTAACATCCCTGAGTTTATTTTATTAGCGACATTTCTAGAACAAGTGGAGGGGTTGGGGATGTAGGTCAAGTGGTAGAGCACTTGCCTAGCAAGCACAAGACCCTGAGTTCGAGCCCCAGCACAACCAAAAAAAAAAAAAGAGCATGTTGTTTCTGTTTTACCCTTTGCGTGTGGTATGGCAGAGTCTGTAAAAGCCAGTGCTCTCCCCCCATTCCCCTTCACGTTCCAATCACATTCCTTGTTATTTCTTTTTACAATTTCCACCTCAATTTTATTTTTTATCTTTTTTTTTTTTCTTTTTTTGAGACAGGGTCTCATGTAGTGCAGGCTGGCCTTCAACTCACTATGTAGCCCAGGCTGGCCTTGAGCTTGTGGCGATCCTCCTGCCTCAGCCTCCTGAGTGCTGGGATTACAGGCGAGTGTTGCCACTCCCGGCCCCCAGTCACATTCCTTATTCTGGGCTCACATTCTCGAGGAGATCTGGTGAGATGGTGTTTATTGCACTCAACATCAGGAACCAGGTCTTGGGGTGAGGAGGGTCTGCTGTCTGTGAGTGGCCAAGGTCAGGGCTGCTGGCTGACTCCTCCCTGACCTTGACCTCAGGTCCTGGCTGGCAGCCATTTCTGAGGTAGCAGGGCAGCGTTTTGAGTCAGCTGGCTAGGATTTGAACCTTGAAGTTTCAGGAAGCCAAGTACTTCCCATTTCTGGGCCTGCTGCTTGTCCTGTGTGACTTGGGGCCAGCCACAAGCCTCTGGTGGCTCTGATTAGCCTCATGCTGCTCCAAAGGGGGCTGGTTGTCTGCCCTCTCTACAGTGGTGGCTCTTCTGAGAACTTGGTGGAGGGGTGGGGTGGCCCCCCAGCTGCGTGCACAGGGCACCAGAGAGGACTGCCTTTGGAACTGGAGGTGGTCAGGGAAGAGCCAATCTTGGGAGGGTGGTGCTGCACCGCACCCCGCCCCCGCCACAGCGGGTCTTCTGCCCCAGTGCTGGAGCAGACTTTGCCCGAGGCAGATCCCGGTGCAGCTCTTTTCTTGGCCCTTCTAGCTACTGAGCTCACCGGGCTCCTTCCTTTCTGTGCAGCCCAGCTCCACAACCCCTGGCCCCTCGTCTGCCCCCCGCCCTGCTCCCTTCTGTTCCTCTGTGAGCCAGGAGCCACCCTGGACAGGTCTCTGACCCTGGGTTGGTCCCTCTGAAGCTGGGGAAGGAGGGCCAGGAGGGCAGGACATGTTTAAGGCATTCGGCCCAAGAGAACCGCAAAGAAAGCTGCGCGTAGAGTGCAGACCTAGCTCGCAGAGGTAGCTCCCTGAGCGTCCTGCCCAGGTGAATTGGTAAACCTCCTTCTCTCTAGACCAGCAGTCTGCAGCCGGCCACAACTCTGCTGAGGGACCCGACCCCAGCTCTTGACTTGGATCCCTGATTCACAGTGTTGACCTGGGTTGGTTTGTTTCTCCCATGAAACTTGGCTCATTTTGAAAAGAATCCAAGTATTAGGCAAAGGTAGTGATAAAGCATTATGTGTTCACCAGGAAATGACATTTCCTTGGATTTAAAATTGATTTTTTTTCTCCTTTTCATTCACTTTGTATGTGTGTGTGTGTGTGTGTGTGTGTGTGCGTGTGTGACAAGGTAGTCCAGACTGGCCTCAAATTTGAGGTGATCCTCCTGCCTCAGCCTCCCAGGTGCTGGGATTACAGGCATGTGTCGTCATGCCTCTAGCTCACCTTTGGCTTTATGAGCTAACAGTTTTTTTCCAGCCTCCCTCCTTGTGTACTAAAAGAGCTTTGTGCGCCATCAAAAGTAGTAATTTACAGTTATGAAATGAAAAGTCACAAATTTGTCAATTGTTATATTGCTTCTTAGATCCTTGGTGTTTTAATTTTCTTTTTGGTGCTAAGAACTGAATCAGGGCCTCATACATGCTAAATATGTGCTCTGCCACTGAGTTACACTTCCCTCCAGCCCTGATCATCCATATTTTAACTGTTTAAAAGTTAATGATTTGATTTTACAGACATTCTCAGCTTGTCACTGGTTATGGACATGACTTAGAATATGTCCTGGTTGGGCAGTAAAAGTTACTTATCTTAAATTTTACAAATTTCTTTTTCATTGTCAGAGAATTTCATGTTCACTGTAGAATATTTGGAAAGTAGAGGAAAATCTAAAGAAAGACTATCCATAATCCTAATTGGAGGTAATTAACATTTTGGCATCGCTGGGGATTTAGCTCAGTGGTTAGAGCGCTTGCCCAGCAAGCACAAGGCCTTGAGCTTGATCCCCCAGCACAAAAAAGAAAAAAAACATTTTGGCATGTTTCCCTTGAGCTGCTTGTGGCATTTTTAATTACATAGGTGAGATACCCCGGTGAACTTTGAAGTATGTCGTTATGACTGGGTAGCCCTATGATAAACAATTGATTTTGAATCTTTACACATAATTTCATGTTCAGCTCTTTCTGCCAGTAGAGGTTTTAAAGTCTGACATTGAGAAAATGTGCAGAAGTAGACTTCCTAACTTTGATAATGGAAAAAATAATAGTGATTAAAGGGCCTCTCAACCCAGGTTACATTTGGTTTGTTGTCTTACTGTTTATTTAATCTTGGTTTTTTTGTTTTGTTCGTTTGTTTTTTTTGAGAAGGGTCTCACTCTGTAATTAAGAGTGGCCTCTAAATCTCCTAGAGAATAAAATAGGAAGAACTCTCCAAGACATAGGGGTTGGAAAAAAATTTATGAATAAAACTCAGGCTGCACGGGAAACAATTCAAAGAATTGATGCTTGGGACCACATCCTATTAAAAGGCTTTTGCACGGCAAAAGAAATTACTAATAGAGTAGGACAAAAAATCACAAACTGGGAGAAAATTTT
>PVJO010019493.1:0-34151 GCA_004026905.1 Hystrix cristata
TTGTTCTTATTTACACTTATGGTGTCTCATATCAGAGAAACAATTCGATGTGTACTCATGAGTGTCTGATTTATTTCACTTAAGAGTATGTTCTCAAGGTGCATCCATTTACCTATTAAATGTTTCAAGTTTATCTTTTTTGTGGCAGAGTAGTACTCCATTGTATTTCATTTTTTTCAATGCTATTGTGAATGGTGTAGCGTCTCTAATTTCTCTTAGTGAGTTTGTTACTTGTATACAGAAATGCTATTGATTTTTGAGTGTATCCAGCTACGTGACTGAACTGGGTTATTGAATCTAGAAATCTTTTGGTGGAGTTTTGGGTGTCTTCTATGTAGAGTATCACATCATCCACAAATAATGATAATTAATTTCTCCCTTTCCTACCTTTATTCCTTGTATGTCTTTCTCATGTCTAATTGCTCTGGCTAATGTTTCCAGAACTATATTGAATAAGAGTGGTGATAGAGGACACCCTTGTCTTGTTTCACATTTTGGAGTGAAAGCTTTCAGTTTTTGACCATTTAATATGATGTTGGCCATTGGTTTGTCATAGATGGCTTTTATCAGATTGAGATATAGACAATCTATTCCTAATTTCTGCAGGCAAGGTACACTTTTAGATGTACTATTCATGCTGGATTGCAATAGTTTCTCCCTCCCTCCCTCCCTTTCATTATCTTTCATTATCTTTTATTTTGCACTGTATTTATACACTGAGTTTTTCATATAAGAGAAACCATGCAATATGTAAGCTTGTATGTCAGTTACTTAACATCACAGTCTCAAAACTCAAGTTTATCCTTCTTTATAGCAGAGTAGTACTCCATTGTGTATAAATACCACATTTTCTTTATCCGTTCATCCATTCACCTAGAATTGTATCTGCATCTTCTACTCTGTTCCATTGATCAACAAGTGTGGTTTGGGGGGGGGTTGGTTTGGTTTTTCTGTTTTGTTTTTTGTTTTGGCCAATACCATGTTGTTTTTATCACTGTAGCTTTATAGTTTAACTTGAAATCCAGGGTTGTGATGCTCCCTGCCTTGCCATTTGTTATGATTTTGCCTAGATGTCCCCCCAAAGCCTCATGTGGTCATAGGTGGGGCTTTTTCAGAGGTAGCTGAATCTAGAGTGTGTGATGCTGGGATTAAGGGCCTGTCATTAGTAAATCAATCCACTGATTGGTTTGGCATCACCCTAATCCTGGCAGCCTGGATAAGATATAAGGGGCAGAAAGAAGCTGCTAAGGTCTCTTGCTTACCTTGCTGTCTTCTGCCTGCTGTGAACTGTTTCTCCTCTGCAATGACTGTCTGCCATGCCACCCAGCCTTGCAGTGAACCAATTATGAAGTGAAACCTCTACAAATTGTGAGCTAAATAAACCTTTCCTCCTTTAACTCGAGTATTGGGTATTTTGTCTCAGCAACAAGAAAAGTAACTAAGATAACCTTGTTACCCACACTTGCTTTTGCTCTTCTAGGTCTCTTCCAATCCATGTGAATTTTAGGATTGCTTTCTCCCGTTTTGTAAGGAATGCTGTTGGCATTTTGATTTGGATTGCACTAAATCAGTTTTATCAGTTCTGGAAGTATGGCCATTTTAGCTATATTGGTTCTGCCTAACCAGGAACGGGGGTATCTTTCCATTTTCTGATATTTTCTTCAGCCTCCTTTTTCTGAATGCTATAGTTTTCAAGGATGCCCGCTTTCACCACTCTCATTTAATATAGTTCTGGAAACATTAGCCAGAGCAATTAGACAAGAGAAAGAAGTAAAAGGAATAAGGATAGGAAAAGAAGGAGTTAAATTACCATTATTTGCAGATGACATGATACTCTATATAGAAGACCCCAAAAACTCCACCAAAAGACTTCTAGATTTAATAACCAAATTCAGCAGCATAGCTGGATACAAAGTCAACACTCTGAAATCAATAGCATTCCTGTACACAAACAACAGACTCAACGAGAAAGAAATTAGAGAACACATTGCATAATAGCATCCAAAAAAATGAAGTACCTAGGAATCACTCTAACAAAGAGCGTAAAAGATCTATACACCAAAAACTACAGTACTTTGAAAAAGGAGATTGAAGAAGATATCAGAAAATGGAAAGATATCCCTTGCTCCTGGGTAGGAAGAACCAATAGAGTGAAAATGTCCATATTCCCGAAACTGTTATACAGATCTAATGCAATCCCAATTAAAACACCAATAGCATACCTCACGAATTAGAGAAAACAATCCTAAAATTCATTTGGAACCAAAATAAACCTAAAATAGCAAAAGCAATTCTGGGCAACAAAAGCAAAGCAGGGGCCATCACAATCCCTGACCTAAAACTATATTACAAAGCTACTGTAATAAAAACAGCATAGTACTGGCACAAAAACAGACCCCAGAACCAATGGAACAGATTAGAAGATGAAGAAACAGGTCCAAACACTCTCAGTCACCTTATCTTTAACAAAGGGGCCAAACAACCTCACTGGAAGAAAGACAGCCTCTTTAATATATGGTGCTGGAAAAACTGGCTCTCCTCATGCCAAAGGTTAAAACTAAACCCATATCTTTCCCCATGCACCAAGCTAAAATCAAAGTGGATCAAAGATCTAAATATTAAAACAGAAACACTAAATCTATTGGAATATAGAACAGGTAGAACTCTTGAAGACATAAGTGTAGGCAAAGACTTTATGAACAAAACCTCAATTGCCCAGGAAATACCACAAAGAATCAACAACTGGGATCTCATCTTTTTATTTATTTATTTATTTATTTATTTATTTATTTATTTATTGTGCCAGGGGATCAAACTCAGGGCCTTGCACTTGCTAGACAAGCACTCTAACCACTGAGCTAAATCCTCAGCCTTGGGATGTCTTCTTATTAAAAAGCTTTTGCACTACAAAAATGAATGCTATAGTTTTCATTGTAGAGTTCTTTCACTTCCTAGGCAAGGTAGATACATTCAAGGTGACTACTGTATATGTGCATTTATGCTCAGAAACACACACAGCAGTACCACTTTTTGAGGGCTTGTTATGTACCAGGTACCATAGTATGCAATTTGCACACATTATCTCATTAGTCCTTTCAATTTGCTTTATGGTAGATGCTTATGTCATTTCTCATCTGTGGGTGCTTAGGTATATACCTGACCTTCTCTAGTTTTCTCTGTACTCCTGGGCATAAGAGCCAGAAAACCTATATCTCCAAGACTCTTTTACCAGCTGGTTTCTGGCTAACTTTTACCAGTGAAGGCCTTTTCCTTAAATAATGAAGTAAGAGAGAAGGGGGAAGCCATCGTGTGCTCAGCTTGCTTATAGAGTGACAGCAACAGGTAACCACAGGTAATTCTGAGCTCCAGCAGCATCAGCAATGTTGTCAGAGCCCCAGCAACACTGCCTACGCGTGCTCAGACATGCAAGGCATATCCAATCTCCTCTTTTTGCTCCTTCAGCCTTGGAGAGCTGTGCCTTCAAGGAGTCCAGCTGATGTCCACATAATACCAACCTCTATCTTTTGCACCTCCACTCCTCCCAAAACTTTTGTAATCAATTTCCTAATATTAAATGCCACTTTGTTTGAAACACCTAGATGGATTTCTGAATTTTCTTCAATGGTTACCACATTATATCGTTTAATCTTTTTCAACAATCCTTTAATGGAAGTACCATTATCATCCCTATTTCAGATATAATACAACTATCACCTGGCCTAAGCAAACTATTAGATACAAATGAGTTTACATTAATATCTGTCATCCAGAATTTCTCTTTAATCCTTTCCTTCACTCTTCCTCCACACACTAGAATGTGCACTGCCGCTTTGAAAAGCTGCCCCCAGTATTTCTGGAAATCTTTTAGGAGGGGTTGTATATGTCTTTCAAATTATTCAAGGCTCTAAGTTGCATGTGACAGAGACCTGCCTCAAATTAGCTTAAGAAAAACATAATTTGATTGACTCATATTGCTAGGAAGTATATTGGGTTAAACCAGAGAATTGAAAGAAGACATGCAGAACTAGAGCCTTGGGGAATAAGACTTAATGCCCCCAGGAATTCTCCCTGTTCATCTTTTATGTCAGTCTTTTTTAATTAGCTTCATTCTTCCTACTGCAGATGGTCCTCCACATGATAAGCAAAATAGCTAGCGGGCTGACCTGAGAGACTAGACTACATTTCCACCAACGCAAGTGAAGGAATCGAGGCGAGACTTCTGAATAGCCATTTTAGACCACGTACCCGGGCCCTGGTTTTATTTTGTTCTAGTCTTTTGTTTTCACTGCAGGAGAGGAAAGGCACAGCACAAGTGCAAGAGAATGAGGAAACCTGTTGACCAGAGAAACAAGAACTAGCAGAGGCCACTATGGCTGGCATCATCACCCAGCTGTTTCCTTTTTCCAGTGCTGCTCTGACACCCACCTGTCACTGTCCACCACCTGGAAGGCCAACAGATTTTCAAACTTCCATCAAACTTCAGAAGAACTGGAGACCTCACAAATATGTGACTTCTTTTCTAGGTCATCAGTGTCCTTTTTCCTTAGAACAAGGTCCATTGAGGCAGGGATTTTTGCCTCCTTTCTTCCTACAGTCTTCAAAGTTTATTGATTGATTTTAATGTGGTCAGATATACAGAAGACATGCCACCTTAAGCATACAGCTCTGGCATTAAGTACTTCCACATTGTTGTATATCATCGTTCACCTTCAGAACTTTTTCATCTTTCCCACCTGAAACTCTCTACCCCTTAAACTGTAATTCCCCATTTGCTCTACCCAGTCCCTGGAAGCCACCATTCTGCTTTCTGTTTCTATGAACTTGATCTCTCTAGCTACCTCATACATGTCATTTTGTGACTAGCTAAAATCATGTAGCATAACAACATGTCTGTTGTTAAAAGATCAAAATACTTTCACATTTATTGATAAAAATAGTGACTTTCTTGAGTATCTTGAGCACCTCTGCTGGTAGGCTTAGTATCTATGACAAACTGTTTCAGTGATAGTGTAAATGTTACATCCAGAGGTGGACTGTGAGCTGCTGCCCCACTAGAAAAAATATTTCCTGGCAATTGTAAACCCAGCTACAGCAAAGAATTAAAGAAACCAAGTTGAAAGTAAGAGAAGACAATTTATTTTAGAAGACAATTTAAGAGTGGTGAAAAGGGCGGAAAGGGAGATGATAGATAGCTACTCGATGAGCACAGAGCATCCGAAAGCGAAATACTCATGGGCCTTTCATTATAGCCCCTTTTTTTATTGAGGTTCTTTCTCTACGTTGGCCTTTGAAAGTTGGTTGGCTCTTGGGCTTGTCTGTCAACTCTGCCTCGACTTCCCTCAGCCCTGTGACCTTTGTCTTTTGGCAAAGGGCAAATTTATAGGCGGGTGCCTTAGGGCCAGGTTATGTAGATGTAAGGATCAAATAAAGGGAGAAATTTGTGTTCTTTACGTTAATCAGATCACCTGGGGCCTTCCCGGAACCAATCTCTTTGTGTTTGTCTCTTTAACTGTTGAAATCTAGCTGCCTTTATGTTTGTAACTATTTGATTATAGCTGTCCAGCTTTTAGAGTCTGGCTATAGAGGTCAAAATTGTCTATTAATTTTTAATAACGTCTAATGAGGCCTTTACCCTATCTCTTCCCACCTGTGGGGACCGCTGTCCCTACACTATGGCTAATGAGTCACACCCCTCTACATCCTCTCCTGTGTGCCTCATTCCCACATTAACTCTGGGCTTGGCCACATGACTCACTTTGGCCAGTGGGATAATAGCAAATTTGATGCAAGCAGAAGTTGGAAAATTGTTTGAAAACTGGGGCTATTGATATAGGAACTTTGCTGCTATGTGAAGCACCCCGGGTTACCCTGCTTAAGACAAATGACCCAGACAATAGCCAAGTGAAATCATTTTAGGCTATACTGTCCCAGCAAAGTCACTAGCAGATTGCAGCCAGGTAAGTGATCCTAAATAAGACAAGCAAAATAACAGCTCAGCCCAAATCAGCAACCCACAGAATAGTGAGAAAATGAAATTATTATAGCTTTAATCCATTAAGTTTTTGTTTAGTTGATTATGAAGCCAAGTTAACTGAGACATTATCTATGAATGGACGAGACTATTCTCTCAAGCTCTAAACATGTGGAACAACAGAAAGCTCCCATCATGCAAATGCTGGTTACTCTACCTGAGAGAGCAACATTCACTATTAGGAAAAATATACACAAATGGTCCCCAACTAATTCAAAATTCATTCTGCTTATTTGAAAAATTTTAACCAACTACTAATACCACCTGGTGCTGGATTTTTTTCTCCTTGAAAGAGATGAGAATTTTTTTCAAAGACACTTACATTATGATTTGTTGCTTCAATCTCTTTAGGAGGCAAATAAATATTTAATTCTTACATAAGCTTGATTCTTTGTGCACTTTCACTTCCTATCTCTCCAATTATAAAGAGGAGTAAATCTTGCTTACTAAAGAATCACATCCCACCCTTTAAACTTCCAGCTAAAATAATTTACACTCTACTTCTTTTGTGTTTCAAAGGCACACAGTTCTTAGTGCCTTCATGAAGGTCACACAGCTGATGTTTCCTAATCTCACAATTTTGCTTTCATAGAATCAACAAAGGCCTTCTGTTGCCTTCTAGGAAGACAAAAGATTCATTTCTAGCCACTAAAGAAAGGAAAGCTTTTCTGTGCCATAAAGATTCAAAATTCTTTGAATCAAGTGTCTGAGGTTTGGCAACTCTTTGACAATTCTACTTTTCTTTGCTCAAGAAAATCTGAGGCGCCAATAAATCAGTGAAGTGAAATTTCCCAGAGAATACAATCTTTAGAGAGCATGGAATCAAGTTAGAATGAAAAAAATGTGACTCTTCTAGTCTGTGTCTAAGATCTTTTATTAAATTGAAACGGTTTAGTTTCACTATTATTTTTCAACAAAACATATTGTCATACTCTCAAGCTTTCTTTGCCCAAGGTCATTAACTCAATTGATTTGTGCTTATTGTTAATGAGGTTTGGGTCTTGACGGATTCTGTCTCAGTTTGGGCCAGCTGTCTTTCTACAGGCACGGATGGCAGCTTTGACTCCTGTGCCAATCTGACCCTTGACCTTGGCCTCAAAAACAGCAATGGATGTTACAGCATTCTCTGTACAAACATTTCCACTGTGAGAACTCAATCTCTCTTTGCAGGTGTAATGCAATTTTCTATCATCTATATGAGATTTAACTGGAGGACAAAAGATCTTAACTTGAATTTAAGGCTCTGGTATGAGTCCATAGAATTCATGTACAGCGTATTAGGGCAAAACAATCAGCAGCAATAACAAATACTCACTGATACAATGATTTTATTTTCTTTGTGATGAACATTCCTTACAAAACCACTTTACTGTGATACAATTGACAAGTAAAAAGCTGTACTTATTTAGTATATACAATTCAATAAGTCTGGGGATAAGTATACACCATTGAAACAACCACAACCAACATAGTGGTCATGGATATATCCATCATCTCTTTGATAGTTAGTTGTGGTGTCAACTGGAATAAGAAACACCAAGCTGATTGTTTTAGCAAAGTTGTGGGCGTGACTGGATGATGAATTTACTGAACAGGGAAGACCCAGCCTGTATATGACTGGCACCAACCAATAGCCTTATAGCCTGGATAAAATAAAAAGGGAAAGAAGAAGGAAGCCACTTTTGCTTCTTTGGAGGAGTTCCAGTCTTCATCGTCATCTTTGAATGTCAGTCTTCAGGCTTCCAGCGCACACTCTCCACCTTCCAACGCTAACTCATTAGCCTTCTAACATAGACCCTTTGGCTTCCTGATATGGCCTCACAGGGAATGCTGAAGTGAGCTCCAGGCTTTCAGCTTTTGGCTGGATCCTCTGCTCTTCAGCATGCCTTTTGCAATCTTCCATGCCTGACTCTGCAAGTAGCCATTGTAAACTTATCTTGTAAATCCTTTGCATATCATTTACATTATATCTGTTCTTCTAGTGAATGCTAGCTGGCATACCTTCTGTTATGTTTTAGATCTAAAATGTCTCACAAAAGTTTCATGAATTCAGCAATGGACTTTTGGAAGGCGACTGAATCATAGGGCCATTATACTTGTAAGAGGATTGACCCACTGATGAGCTCCTAGCTAAATATGCTGTGAGAAGTTGGGGTGTGGCTAAAACAGGTGAGTCATGCCAGGTGTGCTGGTGCACATCTGTAATTCCAGCTCTTGGGAGGCTGAGGCAGGAGGATCACCATGAGTTGAAGGTCAACATGGGCTACATAGTGAGTTCATGTTCAGCCTGAACTGCATAATGGACCCTGCCTCAAAATAGCATATGTATGTCGCTGAGGGCATGCCTGTGGAGAGCATATCTCCCTCCTAGGATCTTCTCTTTTGTCTCTTTTTCCTGTCTGCCATGGGTTGAGCAAGTTTCTTCCGCCATGCCATTTCTGCCTTACAGCCAACCAACCACGGAATAAATCCTCAAAAAATCATGAAGCAATATAAATCTTTCCTCCTTTAAATTACAGGTGTCTGATATTTTGCTCCAACATTCAGAAAGCTAATACAGAAAACTGGTACCGGAAAAGGGGGTTATTGCTGTGACTACACCTAACCATGAGGTTCAGAAGCTCTAGAAGTTATTTGTGGGAGGAGTTTGGAAAATTTTTGAGAAGCAAGCTAGAGGACCCCTAGATTGCTGTAAGTCAAGCTTGATGGGTGATTTTAGTCAGAGCGCAAAAATTAAGAATACTAATAGGAATACGGACAGCAAACATCAGGTCCATGAGTTTTCAGATGGGAATGAGGGTTGTATTGGAAACTGGACTAGAGGTCATGTGTGTTTCACTCTGGCAAAAAAAACTTGTCTACATTTTGCCTATGTCCTAAGACTTTTTATGAAGCTAAATTTAAAGGTGGCAGACTAACTGATGTGGCAGAAAAAATTTCAAGGCAGACCAAAGTTCAGGCTGTAGCATGTGTACTGCTGACAGCTTTAGTCAGATCTACAGTGAGAATCAGGAACTCAGTGATTTGAAAAATTTGTAGCCTGTAAGAAGGGAAGCCTCTGTAAAGTTGGGGCCTAAGAGAGTGAGGAGAGCATGGTTTCAAAAAGAAAAGTAAGGGAACAAGGGAAAAATGTAAATAAAGCTACTGTACATAGGGAAGGGGGGGAGTGGAAGGGAGGGGTGGGGAAGAAGGGGGGACCAAGATGTAGCATGTACAGG
The DNA here is from genome assembly GCA_004026905.1 of Hystrix cristata. Lineage (NCBI taxonomy): Eukaryota > Metazoa > Chordata > Mammalia > Rodentia > Hystricidae > Hystrix > Hystrix cristata. Next base: position 9,250 of record PVJO010019493.1, read on the forward strand.
TACAAGTTAACTATGATGAATGTGATCACTATGTATACAATGTACCAATATATGTTCTTGGTAAAAAAAAAAAAATGGTTAGCATTAAAAAGAAACCAAGTACTTTGCCTCAGGACAATAGAAAAGATGGCCTGAAGGCATCATAGTAACTAGCTAAATTCTACCTCTTGCAGGTTCAAAGGCATAAAGGGGCAAAATCTTTCCAAAGACTTTAGGAAAAAGCCCCAGGAAACCCTGATCTTTCAGAGACACCTTGGGAAGTATTTCCCTGAGTTCAGTCATCCAGGAAGTCAAAGACCACTGTAGCCACAGTCCAAGGGGGCCAGGCTACTACTCGAGTAAGCAGGAGACTTTGCCTTGGCATCATCCACGTGGTGCTGATTTTTTGGAGCATGCAAAATACAAGAGTTGTGGGAGTCACATAAGCTTCTTCCCAGATTTTAGAAGGAGGCCTGGGAGGCCAGAGAGTATGCTCTTGAGAGGACAATGCATGAAATTGTAAGAGTGAAGCTGAAAGTGCAATGAAGACCCCGGGAAGTTGAAGATGCCAGAAACATGGAACATCTGAGGAAAGCCACAGGCAGTCAGCAAAGCCAGCCCAAGAGAGAAGCCCTGTAAGCTACAACCAGCAAGGCCATAGAAGTGGGGCTGATTTAATCCTTTGGGGCTCACATCTCACTAAAACCTGCCAAGGGTTCTGGACATGGTAATACTAGGAAATTCTCTAAGGGATCTCCTGCACTCTAAACGTATTCTTCTGTACTTCCATTGTGGAACAGTAGTTCAATTTCTCCTTGGTAGTCTGGATCAGTCACCCTTGTCAACACTATAACTCTATTTTTAGCTTGTTGGCTCTTTAGCTTGTGACTTGGGCACAAGGAGCCCAAAATGGCCAGGGGGTTCTTAGCCTCCAGTTCAATGGGACATTCCTGTGCCTCCTGGTAGAAGACTTCATTTATAATTACGCGAGGGTGTTCATTAGGTAGACTATAGAATCAGAGGCAGGAGAGGACACAATGTCCATCAGGGAGCTGGAGAGCCAGAAGATCCACTTAAGAGTATGTTCTCAAGAAACATCCATTTATATATGAATGACTCTAGTAGTAGCTGCTCAGCCCCAAAAGTTGTAAGCTGCAGAAGAGGGATTAAGAATGCAGAAACAATCCAAATTTGAAGGCCTGGAAGCTCACTGCCGAGTCGCCAGTGCAAGCCTGAGTTGGAAAGCTGAAGAAACTAGAAACCTAGAGAGTGATGTCCAAAAGAGACAGCAGGAAAGAATGCACATGCTCAAGAACAGAGCTCTTCAAAATGGGCACACTTCCTTCTTTCCCTTTTTGTACCATCCAAGCTACAAGCCTATTGACTGGCGGCACCCACAACCAGGATGGATCTTCCCTCCTCAGTTTGCTGGCCTACATGTCAATCATCCACCAACATACCCAGAAGTGTGCTTTACTAATATGCTAGGCGGCGATTTCTCCAGTAAAGTGGACATATCACAATTAATTGTCACACCTTCCAAAGTTTCCTCTCGCCTCTTTTATTAATGATATGTGTGCTAAGGCCACAAGACTTACTCTTTTAGAAAATTTTATCTATACCGTAGAGTATTATTAGCAATAGACTCTGTGCTGAGTAATAGATCATGAAAAACACTTACCTTTCATGAATGAAATTTTGTATTCTTTAACCATGACCTCCACTTTCTCCCTGGCAAGCCCTAGCAATCATCATTCTACTCTATTTTTCTGTGTTTCACTATTATAGATTCTGCATAAAAGTGAGATCATGGTTTTATCATTCTTCTTTTGGCTTATTTCACTCAGCATAATATTCTCTGGGTCCATTCATGTCACAAATGTCAGGATTTTCTTTTTTTATAGACTTGAACACTATTCCATTGTGCCTATGTACTACATTTTCTTTATCCATTCATCCATCAATGGTCATTTAGGTTTATACTATATCTTGACTATTGTGATGTTGCAATGAATATGCACATATCTCTGCAACATATTGATTTCAGTAACTCTAACCCTAATGCAAAGTGATGATTTATTCCAATGACTTACTGTTTTGTAGTTCCTTTGTTCCTCTCTTGCTGTCTTCTTTAGTGACTTGATGGGTTTTTATACTGGTATGTTTGGATTTATCCTTCTTTTCTGTATCTCTCGCAGCTTTTGGCTTTATGAGTACAATGAAATTTTCATAAAATATTTTATAGTGACAACAGTCTATTTGAGCTGATAGAGGCTTAAATTTGATCTCACACAAAAAACTCTACACTTTTACTATCGCCCCAACACATAATTTATTCTTTTTAATTCTATATATCTTTTATCAAATTTTTGTTGCTATGGTTTTAAAAATAGTTTTATATTTTAACTTTCATCCTGGAGTTAAAAGTTATTTGTGTACCATCATTATAGTATTAGAGTATTCCAGATTTGTCTAAATCTTTAACATTCCTAATGAGTTTTAAACTTTCATACGGTTTCATGCTGTGAATTACCATCTTTTTGTTTCACCTTCAAGAGCTCTCTTAGTAGTTCTTATAAGTCAGGTCTACTGGTGATGAACTCACTCGGCTTTTGTTTGTCTGAGAGAATCTTTATCTCTCCTTTATGTCTGAAAGGCAGCTTCACCCCGTAAAGACAGCTTTTTATTCTTTTAGCATTTTGAGTATATCAGCCTCATATCCATCCCTTCCATTACACATTCTTACACTCACTCACTTCTCCCTAATTCCTTTCCTCTTGTCTAATAATAATCTCCCCTTCTACTTTCTTGTCACCAACTTTAAATTCCACATATTAGAGGGAACATGCAACATTTGTTTTTCTGAGTTTGGTTTATTTCACTCAACATGATGATCTGCAGATCTATTTTTCCTGTAAACAACAAAATTTTGTTATTCTTTATGGCTGAATAACATGCCATTGTGTATATATTACCATACTTATTTTATCCATTCATCTGTAGATGGGCACTTTAGCTCATTCCATATCTTGGTTATTGTGAATTGTGCCACATTAACTGTGGTATGCAGGTACCTATAATATGCTGACACCAAGCTATAGTATAGCTGAATCAAATGGTACCCCTATTTTTAGTATTTTGAGGAACCTTCATAATGACTTCCATAGTGGTTGTACTAATTTACCTTCCACCAGCAGTGTAGAGGGTCCCTTTTCCCCTGCATCCTCACTAGCATTTATTGTTTTTTGTATAATTGATAATAGCCATTGTGACGGGGATGAGATGGAATCTCGATGTACTTTTGATTTGCATTTCTCTAATGGCTAAAGGCGTTGACTATTTTGCATATACTAATTGGCCATTTGCACTTCTTTTGAGATGTGTCTATTCAATTCATTTGCCCATTTATTGATTGGGCTAATTTTTCAGGCTTACTTTTGTGAGTTCTTTTATATATTTGAGATATTAATCTTCTGTCAGAAGAGTAGCTAGCAAAGATTTTTCTCTCATTCTGCAGGTTGTCTCTTCACTCTGTTAGTTGTTTCCCTTGCTATGCAGAAACTTTTTAGAGGTGATGTAGTCTCATTTGCTGATTCTTCTTATTTCCTGTGCTTTTGGAGTCCTATCAGGAGGTCTTTCCTTGCATCTTTGGCTTCAAGTGTTTAGCTTCTGTTTTCTTTGAATAGTTTCAAAGTTTCAGGTCTTAAGTCTAGGGCCATGATCCATTTCGGATTGATTTTTGCACAGGGTGAGAGATATGAATCTAGTTTCAATTTTTATAAATAGATGCTCAGTTTTCTCTGCACTGTTTGTTGTAGAGACTATATTTTCTCCAACATGCAGCTTGTGATATTTTCACATTTTAGTGTAATTTGAAGTTGGGTATTGTGGTATCTCCAGCCTTGTTCTTTTTGCTTAAGATTGCTTTGGCTAATCTGTTCTTTTGTGTTTCCATATGAATGTGAGGATTCCCTTTTCTAATTCTGTGAATGATGTCATTGGTATTTTGGTGGGTGTTATGGTTTGTGTCTAGATGCTCCCCCAAAGCCTCATGTGGTGAGAGATAGCTGGATCTAGAGTGTGGACTGCCCTGGGGGCAGGTAGCCTGGATAATAGAGGCTAATTAGCTGCTTGTTTACATTGCTGATTTACATACATTCCTTGCATTTTCCTCACTTTACTTTGCGGCCGGCCACCGGTCTGCACGCCAGCCCGCCTGCCTCGGATCCAGCAGACTATAGACTGAAACTTCTACAGACTGTGAACTAATAAACCTTTCTTCCCCTAACTTTGGGTGTCGAGTATTCTGTCCCAACAACGAGAGAAAAATAACTAAAACAGTGGGGATTGCATTGTATTCATAAATCATTTCTGATAATATGGCCATTTTAATAATATTAATTCTGCCAATCCATGAACATGGGAGGTTTTTCTATATTCTAGTATCTTCTTCAATTCCTCCCTTCAGTGTTCTGAAATTTTCATTGTAGAGGTCTTTCACTTCCTTGATTAGATTGATCCATAGATATTTTATTTATTTTAAAACTCTTGTGAATTGATTTTATATATGGTTACTGCGCTGAATTCACTTATCAGCTCTGAAAGTCTCTTGGTGGAGTCTTTGAGGTCTTCCAAGTACAGGATCATATCATTTTCAACAAGGATAATTTCACTTCTCCCTTTTCTATTCACATCCTCTTTTCCTTTGCCTAATTATTAGTCTAGCTTTTGCAAATGGGGAGGGGAAGAAGGGTGGGAGGGAGGGAAGGGGAAAAAGAATTGAGATGTGTTATGTACACGTACAAATTCCCCATGATGAATGTGATCAATTTGTACTGTAAACGCATACTAATAAAAAATTAAAAGTAAAGAATAAAGGATCATTCCCAATACAGTAAAGGCCATACATGACAAACCACAGCCAACATCATCCCGAATGGGGAAAAACCTAAAGCGTTTCTTCTCAAATCAGGAATGAGACAAGGATGCCCACTCTGATCACTCCTATTCAGTATAGTACTTGAAATTTTCTAGTCTTGCTTGTTTGGGATTCTAAATGTCACCTATACCTGGATGTCTATATCTTTCTCAAGATTTGGGAAGTTTTCTGTTATTATTCCATTAAATAGATTTTCTATGCCATTAGTCTAAATCTCAGCACCTTTGTCTACACCAAAAATTAGTAAGTTTGATCATTTAAGCCTGTCTTGGAATTCTTAGATATTTTGTTCATAATTTATTGGGGATTTTTTCCTTTATTAGCGTTGGAGTGTAATAATTCCTCAACTTAATTTTCAAGTCCTGAAATTCTGTCTTTTGCTTGGTCCCATCTATTGGTGAGGCTTTCTGCTGAGTTTTTCATTTGACTTACTGCACTTTTCATTTCCAGAATTTGTTGGTTTCTTCTTCAAAATCTGTATTTCTGTTGAATTGCTCCTTCATATCCTTCATTGTCTTCTTTAATTCATTTAGCTGTTTATTTGTATCCTCTTTGAAGTCAGTCATTTTATAAACCAGTCTTTGAATTCTTTGTCTGGAATTTCATCCACTTTGATATATTTGCACTCAGTTTTGGTAAAGTATAGACATTTGGAAGGCTCATTTTGCCTATTTTTTGGCCTTTTTTTTAATAATTCTTGTATTTCTATTTGAGATGTGTACATCAGTTCAGATGGATATTTCTTCCATTTTTATTTGAGAGTCTCCTTAGTGTACAGCCTCCTTTTGAGAGCTTTATCCCTCGCACTGCTGGGCTTGTGGAGTTGGGTTTGCCTCCCCACGCTGGAGCTGGGGTTACCATTCCAGAATGCTTCATTATTTTCTCTGTATTGTCTTCTGTTTCTCCATGACTTTTAGCTTTTGTGTTGGCTCCTTCTTGATTCACAGAGCTCTTCTTCTTTTTCTCCTTGCTACTAGTAAGCGGTTGTTTTTTCAGGTGTCTCAATTCCAAGTTCCAGAAACACTGTTATTTTCTACCAACTTCTGCTCCACCACCTTGAAGTCATTTGAATAGAGTAATTTGTGGAGCAGGGTGCTGTGGATCGATCTCAGGGCTTTGCACTTGGTAGGCAAGTGATCTACCACTGAGCTAAATCCCCAACCCCACATAGTGATTTTTTAGAAAAAGAATTTGCAGAGATAGAGAGACGATGGTTAATACATACAGGAGTGGAGTTGGATGGAAAAAAATAATTTCTAATGTGCTATAGCACAGTAGGATAACTAAGATTGGTAACAATTCAGTGAATAGTTCAAATAGCTAGTAGAGAGGATTTTTAATATTCCAGCACAAAGAAATAATATATGTTTGGCATGATAGATATGCTGATTACCCTGATCTGACCATTGCTCACTGTATACGTGTATTCGAATGTTACACTATACCACATAAATATGCACAATTACTACATGTCAATTAAAGAACTTGATATATCTGTCTCATAATTTTTGCAGAGGAAACATATGGCCAAGGTGAGCAGGGCAGCTCTGCTTCATCATCATTTATGGAGCTGGTTCTATTTCACATAGCTACCCCTCTGTCTGTTAGATCATGGACGTCATTTACTCAGTCAGAATTAGCTTAATATGGGCTGCAGTGAGGAGAAGGAATGTGCACTCTCTTATGCCCTGGCATAAGTGGCAAACATCAGTTCCATTTCCATTCCACTGGGGAGAATGTAGTCAAATGGCTAAATCTACTACACAAGGGACTGGTGTAGATATACCCATGTACCTTGTCCCTGGAAAGAAGAGAAGAACATATATTGGTATGCAACCAGCAAGTATTTTGCATAGTTGGAAAATCAAGATTCCCCCTATTTTGCTATTTACATCCTCAAAACATTCACTGAGGGGTTGGGGATTTAGCTCAGTGGTAGAGTGCTTGCCTAGCAAGCGCAGGGCCCTGAGTTTGATCCCTGGCACCAAGGAAAAAAAAACCCAAAAAGAAACAACATTCACTGAGAAGAAGAGCTACCCCCAGCACAAGCTCTGTGAAGGCATGTACGTTTTCAAGTCAACAACTATTGCCCAACAAGCCAAAACTAGAAAAAAAGGTGATCAACCAAGGCAAAATTACAGACATGAAGAATAAGAACAAATAACTGCACCGTGCATCCTCTAGCATATTAATTCCATGATCCAAAGGATGTACAGAATGTGCTAGGTAGCACTTTCATCTATCCCTAGTTCCTTTGGAACAGAGAGAAAATCTATAAAGGAAAAGAGTGACATTGTCAACTTCTTCCTCTGACCTAACCACGACATTTCATATCACTAAACTTCAGAAGTTTGAAACTTAATGTCTTCTGCAGAGTTTCTCCCCTTCACCTACCTATCTTCCATCAAACTCTAGCCTGTCATAAAAATGTGATTTATCTGATCAACAGAAATCAGCTACTTTGTATGTATTCTGGGCTAGATCAGAAAATTTTCCTACCATGTTGACTATTCTCTTGACTAGAACACTTGTAGTTTCACTCTGATTCTTCTGTTTACCCCTTTACCTGTATTTCAACAAATAGAAATAGTGCTACGCACACGTGGCTGAGGCATCTTACCCTTGTGCTCCTCAGTCCTATATGACTAAGCCAACTTGCAGTCCCACAAAACGTTAGCCGGCTAAGCAGCAACCATTGGTACTGGAACACAACTCTGTAGCTAGTTATGTGCCTCTCACTCACTCAACAAGGTACAAGCAACCATTCATTGTCAAGGTCAAAATATTGGGCAATAAGCTATTACCACCTGGGAATTCCTGAGGCTGTTCTGAGGAAATGCTTCTAAGGACATCAGACTATTGATGTATCACTCCTTCCTCTACTCTGGAATGCTGGTGTCTATCCTTCCATTCCCCACAAGACTATTAGAAGAGACAGAAAGCTCATATCTACTAATCCATAAAGTTATTCCACACTAGCACTATAGTCACTGAGGCAAAGTGGAAGACTCGTCCTTCTCCAACACTTTCTCCTCCAACTGAACTATTAGGGGTGTCTAGTCCACTTTGAAGATGGTCATTTCTTTATTTTGAACCATAGTTCTCTCGTCTGTAAAACTAGAGAATAATAGTACTTACACTATATAAATGTCTGAGAACTAAGAGATTGTAAATATCATTAATATTCAATTTAACCAGCTCCCTAGACAAATATGGTGCAGGTGAAAGGAAAGAGGCTTTGACACACATCAGGTCTCTTACACATTGGGCCGAGTCATTCGACCCAGGCTGTCAGGCCTCAGAGACCAGGCTCTTAACCAGTGCACGTTGCTTTTTAGGCACTCATTCCTTCAGCAAAGCTTTAGCGAGCAACCACTCTGTGCCAGGTACGTAGTGAAGAATAAAACAAGGTTCTTCACCTCAGAGCTTACATTCTAGTGGAGGAGACAGGCAAGAATCTAACAACTAAGTGCCATGAAGAAAATTAAAGTCGGGAAAAGAACAGAAGGTGACAAGACATATCAGAATCTTCTTGTGTAATGCCTCAAAATCCCTTGGGTTTACTCCTTCTTCCAGCCAGAATTGTGGTGACTGGTTCCACGCATGCGTAAGCCAGCTTCAAGTAGGCTCAATGTGACACTGTCTTGTAACAGGTGCACAAGGGGGCCCTTGCCTCCTGCGTCCAGATTTCCCTGGCTCCTGCCATGACTGTCTTAAAACTCCCAAGAGTGTTTTAGCCAAAGGGCTCTGCATTTTCATTCTGCACTGGGTCCCACAATTTATGTAGCCATTCCTCCATGAGAAATGAGGAGTTGATGAGAAAATGCTTCCCCCTTTTTAATCACCAGGGAATGGTACTGATGCACATGTCATAAGTTGTCTGAGATGTCCAGTGGAACTAATAAAACAGTTGCCCATGGCCACAGTCAACTCTGTAAGTGCTCTTTCCACTGGCTCTCCCTCCCTCCCTGTTGTGCTTCCCTCATCCTTCCCGCCTGCTTCCTGCGATCACATTCCCCAGGAAACAACTTGAACAAAAGCTATTGTGATCAGCATTTAGGGAGAGATCATTACATGGTGGTCTCTGCAGATGTCTAGGTGAAGATCATTGCAGGCAGTGGGAATATTCAGTGGAAAGGCCTGAAATAGGAGCAGTAAACAAGTCGTTGTGCCTGGAGTGCAGTGAGTAATAATAGATGACAGTAATAAGAGATGCGGTCCATGAGGTCATGAAGGGACTCAGAAATCACCAGAAGCGTGCTGTCTTTTACTGTGAGAAAAATGAGGACTTATGGAGCATTCTATCAGAGTAGTGGTATAAGTTGACTTAAGTGTTGAACAGGTCATCTGGCTGCAGTGTTGAGAAGAGATTGTAGAAAATAAAGGTCAAAGCAGAGAGATTGATTAGAAGACTATGGAAACCATCTAGGTGAGGCCAGATTAGTAGCAGTAAAGACAGAAAATGGTAAGAAGAGGTCAGATTCTGAATTATTTTGAAATAGAGCCAAAGGGATTGCTGAAGAATTAGATGAAGACTGCAAGACAAAGAGAGGAGTCAAGGATATCTACAAGGTCCTAGCAATTGGGACAAAATTGTCTACTAACTGAAAAGCAGATGGCAAGGGAATCGAGTTTGCAGGAAGAACCTGGGGTTTGGGTTTTGAACATATTAAATTTACACACCTATTAAGTATTCAAATAATGGTAAATAGAATCTTAACTATGTACATCTGAAGCTCAGGAAAAGACATGACCTAGTGACATAACAGAGGTGAACAGGTCCCTGAGGGAAGAGGGGACAGAACAGAGTGGGTATGGTTCAGGTGGGAAACAAGATGATTGGAGAACAGACCAGGGAGTATTGGAGAAGAGGGAAAACAATATTCACTATCTGGGGTAAATATATGTCTATTTACCCCCTTTTCCTTGTACATCAAGAAATGACTAATGAGTTAGTGACAGTAGCTAGCTACAGAGAGGGATAATTACCACAGAGATAACCACTCATACTGCGTACATTTAGGGTTGATTTTATACAGAGTCACATTGTATTTGTGGCCCTCTCGGATACGAAGATAACCAGTTACGGAAGGGTTATGTGAATAAGACAAACCAGCCCACCTAAAAAGAGCACAGAATTGGGGCATACGCACTAGGCTACTGCAACCCACATATTAGCTGTCCCCCAAGGGCGTCATCTGGTTTTGCTCACTAACATTGACACTTCTTCACACACAGAAGGAAGTCTACTGACAAAGCATTAAAGATTATACTGGAGACCGGAGAGAGGAAATAGAGAAAATATTTACATCACACAGACCTTCAACTCCCACCCCAACTTGCCTTCTAATCTCAGTCTCTCTCTCCAGCTATCCCACCAAATGAATATCTTTTCCTTTGCCCACCTCAAGCTGCCTGGCCTCACTAACCTTCCCCACTCCTCTCACTCCTGCCCCTAACTCAACCCAACTCTAAAATCTTTTTCTTTTGTACTAAATGTTGGGGACCACTTTAAAAGACGCAGTCTGTGGACTCATGTATCCAACAAATATATAAATGGGTCGTTGTAACTAAGTGCCATAATAAGGGTTATGATAGAAATAACCACAAATACTGTGCTGATGGCACCACAAAGGACGGACGTTGAAACCAGAAGGGGTAGTAGTTAGAGAAGTCATTAAAATATGTCTCAGGCACCTACTATGTGCCAGACCCTATTCTGCAGACCAGTGGTATGGAAATGAATCCTATAAGTCTCTGCTCCCCAAGCAGGGCATCACTGGTTGGTGCCCTTGCTCTGCTGGTACCCCAAGCAGCCTAGGTGCTTAGTCTGCCTATTGAGTAAGCCCTTCATGCCCCCTGAGGCTGTCTTGCATCCTTGAACTCGGTTACCCAATCTGTCCATTGAAAGACTCCGACCAGAGTTTGGCAGAACTAGGATCAAAACCTGGAGCTTTTGGTTCTTATTACATGGGACTTAGAAAGTCTAAGAGGCTAAGAAGTGTTGACTCAAGCGCTTTGTTCTTACTGCTCATTTATCAGCCCAAATGTATTGTTAATAGAAATAGGAGGCTGTAGGCATTGCATAGGCCTCTAGAGAGTTCTGGGGCTGATTTGCCTATTTATTTTCTCCAGTCTCTACAGTCATTCCTGAGACCAAAGAAGTCTTACCTTCATTGCAGTTCCTTGGAACCACAGTGACATTCAGTGGCCACTGGAGGTTGAAAACAAGTGCCAGAGAAAGCGTTCATCTTCATGCTGCAGAACTGAGTAAGGTAACTTTCCCAGCAATTTGCCATTTAAACTACCATGATCTGACTGGCCCCTGCTATTGTTTATAGAAACTGAGCATGGGGAAGTAAGTTAGAGGCTGATTCATCCCAAGACGACTGCCTAACATACACTATTCGTCCTCATTCCGATGCCTTTACAGAAAAAAAAAAAAAAAAAAACTAAGTCAGAAGAATTCACATATTAATAGTGATTTTTATCTTTTTCCCAGATAATGCTTCCTTAATGAAAAAGAACTAGAAATAAAAATCCAAAAGTCACAAAACATTAAAATCATACACAACCCCAACACCCAGAAATAAGCCTCATTAATATGTTTCTTTTCTTTCTGTCCATGATGAATAGAATGTTATTACTTAACGTGCACTGATCTGTTGCCTGATTTTAACACTCAGGTGACAGATCATGGACATGTTTTCATGTTATTCTTACACAACATGATCTATAAGGGCAGAATAGCATCCCAGAATATGGATATACTGTGATTCACTTATGGATGCATCATAATTATTTAGTTAAATCCATATTAAAACATTTACATGTTTCTACATTTTCAGCACTATATATAATACCATAGGAGTTTCCCTATATATACTATATCTGATTATTTTCTTAGCATCAGTTCTCTCAATCATAACAACTCAGCTAGAGGACATGCATACTTAAACTGGGCATGGTGGTACATATGTAATTCTAGGACTCTTGGAGGCTGAGGCAAGAAGATTGCAAGTTTGAGCCCAGCCTGGGTAACTTAGCAAGATCCTGTCTCAATCAATCAATCAATCAATGCCTGCCTGGGAATATAGCTCAATGCAAAGACCCTGGGTTCAATTCTCAGTCACACACACACACACACACACACACACACACACACACTAGATATACATTTAGGACTTTTGAAATGTATCGCCAAATTACCCTTTGGAAAGATTATATCAATTTATTTTTCCAACAGCTGCATCCCTCATGCCCCGGTCAACACTGGCTGTTATCATTACTTTTATTCTTCATCAGTGACAGGGAAAAAAATGGCAAAATTTCAAATGGCACAGCATTCTTGTTTAATTTCCATTCTATCACTAAATTTGAACTGTTTTCAGTTTTCATTGGCTATTTGCATTTGTTCCTTTGTAAATTGCCTGTCTTTGTCTGTTGCTCATTGTTTCTATTAGAATGTTCACCTTTTTCCTTTATTAATTTGGAAAAACTCTTTATGTGGGTACCCTTTGACATGTGATACAAATTTTCTCAGCATCTCATTGTCTTCCTATTCTTTTGACATATAGAAGATGGATCTTTATATATTCAAATCTATGGCTTCTATCTTTGGACACGTATTTGAAAGGGACTTCCATTCCCCTAAGTTATATTCATGTTGGTTTTTTTCCCCTCTGGATTTCGTTTTGTTATTCATACTTATTTAATCTATCTTGAATTTATTTTGGTATTTCTTTGTCTTCTGCCATCTGCTTGGGTTTGGCCAATAGGCACCAGGAGGACATCAGAGGATGGTGGGAGAGTGTGAGGTCAAGCTATAACTTCATTGAGTAATGGTGCTGCAATTGTTATCTGGAAGAAGAAGTTGCCCATTAACTTTTTAATGTAAATGCAACAGTCGATTATTAAACGTTAGTGTATGATGGCATCTGTTTGTAGGCTTCTTATTCCATTCCACTGGTCTATCTCTTGTCTCACTTTGACCAATTAGACATTTCTCTGGGGAGGACACATGTGCCACCTGACACAGAAAATGTACACAGCCACATATTTACATATCCACATGTGTAGGCACAGGAGTGAGAGAAGTGAGCCTTCCCAAAGATCCAAAGGTGCAAATTTGGAGCCGAGGAGAAGAGGGAGTACCTCCAGGATTGCATCACTTCTATGATAGCCAGGCAGGCAGCGGCTACCATTGAACCTATGCTGAATGGCCTCCTTTTGCCCTCAAATCCACTATGTTTCATGCTCCCAGGAGGCCAACCATTGTGAACTCACTGAAGGGTCCCCTTGCCTTCTGGCTTGTGCTTGAGCTTGGCCAATAGGCACCAGTGAGAGTTTAGAGGCTAGAAGGAGGGTATTTACTCTCCCAGATCGCTCTCCCTTTTTGACTTAATGAAGGCCATCACTCACACCCAGAGGCCTTTTCCAAAGAGCTGCCTTCCTCACATTCTGGTAAGCATCAAGAGCTTCCTTTCCTTGTTCCTTTGGCTACTGGATGTAATAACTTCCCCGCTGTTTCTAGCCCTGAAGTCCTGTGCTGTGGTGCTTTTGGGAGGTGGTGGAGTCATCAAAAGATGGGGCCTAGTGGAATGTCCTTAGGTTATTAGGGGGACCTCCCAAGGAGAACGTGGGACCCCAATCTCTCTCTCTTTTCTCTCTACTTCCTGGCTGATGACATCAGCTGTTTGCTCTCCCATGCGTTCCCACCATGATGTGCTACCTTTTCAGAGGCCCAAAGCAATGAAAGTCTAGACCATAAACTAGACTCTCTGAACCATTATCAAAGACAAACCTTTCTTTATAAGTTAATTGCTTCAAATGTTTCATTATAGTGACAGAAAGCTGACTAATACACAGGAAACCTTACAATGAACTGATAAATTCCCAGTTGATCACAAGACTGTTGTTTCTAACCCCGTCCTTCGCCTACCCTACTCCCAACCCTGAAGAAAATAAAAGACATTCACTTGTCTCTATTTGAGAACCAAAAGGGCTGGGGATTTAGCTCAGTGATTAGAGTGCTTGCCTTGAGAACCAAAAATAGGTAAATAATAGACACAAAATGAAAGATTTTTTTCAGAATTATCATCACCATCATGTTTCACTATAGTTTCAAATTTAGATGGTGTCTGGTGGCAGGCCCAATACAAGAGGATCTTGAGAATCTTCACTGATAAATATTATACATTAGGATAGCATCTTAGTTTGAGATGCTGTAACAAAATCTCATACCCCAGGTGACTTAAACAACAATTGTTCATTTTCCACAGTCTAGAGATGGAGCTGTCCAAAATCAAGGCACTGGTAGATCCCATGTCCAGTAAGGACCTGCTTCCTGATTCATAAATGGCTATCTGCACATTATATCATTATATGATGGGAAAGAATCTGCTCCGAATACCATCACATTGCATTGGAGGTTCAACACAGGAATTCTGGTCAACACAGATACTCAGTCCATTGCAGACAGTGTTGTAGATACTGTGGACTGTGGATTGGTTCACTCATCTTTATTCTCATTTCCTTCTAATGTGCCTTCTGTGTTGCAAAGATTAAGAAGCCAAAAACTACCTTTTGCAGATGCTTCTGCAGCTAGAAATCTGTGTATGAAATAGCTTCCATGGGGTAAGAGGCCTGAGGTAAGCATCGGAAGGCAGAAATGAAGTCAATGCCAACTTCCCTGGCCTTCTGGGGTCTTCTACCCTAGACACTGAGTTCACCCTGTGTCTGTGTATTGGTTTCTAGTCTCCAGCTTCCTGGGTATCAAGTGGCAGTGACATTTCCTGGTCCTAGCTTCTGTTCTTTGGTCCAGAGTCATGGTGCTATGTTTTGGAACTCAAGCATTTCAGTGGTGATCTCGGACTTAGTATCCAGGTGGGTGCCAATCCTTAAGGCCAATCCTAGAACCCACTCTTCTATCTCTCCCAAGGATTTTTTTAAATTCCTCATTAATCTCCCTCATTAAATTTCTTTATTAAACCTTTTTCTAATCAAAATACTTAGAGGGGTCCCTCTTTCCTATACTGAATCCTGACAGATCCAGGTAGCCAGAGTCATGTCTAGAGTCTTCTATCAATTCCCTCGAGACCTGAATTTACTATGGGTTATAGAAAGGAGCATTTCATGTAACACCTGGTTAGCAGACAGAGGGGAAAACTCTTTTCATCATTGACCTAAGTCATAGGTCATAGGTACCGGTATCTCGTCCTTGGTTGAGGCCACTATGTGTCAGGCACTGACCTAGACACTTGGCACATGTTTTCATTTAATTCTCAACACAGCTCTGGAAGCTAGGTACAAATGTCCTCAATTAACTCAGCCACACATATAAACATTTCTACATATAATCTACACATGTCCCTTGGATTCAGATCTCTGTCAAACTAAAGCACCTTACCTTACAGGGGAATCCAGACAGTAAGTGAGTCTAGCGTCTAAGCTACTCTGAGGACTTCAGTCATGGAAGTATTTGACCTCTTGAGTGCTCTGTGATCAACATGAGTTGGTTCCAGTATTTGTGTCTACGACTTTCCATCCAACTACTAGCTGACAAATTTCCCTTTTATCATGCATCAAATTTTCTGAAGAAAAATCTTTCCCATTCACTTTAAGCTGAGTTATAAGAGTCAGTTTCCAACCTATGCATAGGCAGCATCCCTCAAAGGCAGGCATCTATCTCTGGTCCAATCAGCTATGACTGAGAGGAGAGTTCCAAGTCCTGGTGACTATTTTAATGGGGGGAAGGAAAGAGAAGACCAAATTTGGACATCACTTGAAAAATCAGAATATTTAGAAACACTGAGTTCATATCTACAGACGACAGAGGGAAGCAGACTCCTTTCATTGCAGTTTGCCACTTGTCATTCACTTATGTTAATTTCATGGCCCCTTTAGAGATCTGAGTTTGACAATTCCTAAGTTCCTTCCAACTCTCACAATCTTGAACTGACTCTATACTCTTCCTGGATTTATTTACACCAAAAACATTGTGGATTGACATGGGCCACATTGAACAGGTAATGTGGAAACAAGATGGGAATGCGTTTCATTTATCCGCTGATTTGATTTTCTAAATAAAGGCTCTACATTTCCACACTATAAAGCCATTATTCTCCTTTACTGCAAGTGCAGTAATTCTCAGTGTGCCGTGAACTATTATCATCCTGTCAAAACGAAAATCTTATAGACAGCCTGTGAAGGCCTTATCAAATCAAGTGGAAGTGATTAAGAACAGTTAAAAAAAAAGAACAATTATACATACACTATGAAATAATGCAAAGGATGAGAATACAACTAATCTTCAGATTTTCAGAAGTAACATTTGCAATTTTGTATTTTGTTGACTCAATAGCACATTATCGATTCATTAAATGATTACACCATTTATCAAAACTGTGAATGACAAAGCAATCAGTGACAGGATAATCAGACTCGGAGTCTGTTCTTTGTGTAAAATTCAAATGTATCGAGCACAATACAATTTTGTACTTAATGTCATTCTTCTAATCAGCATATTTCTGCTCCAATGTGAGATCTTTGTTTAAACATGAGGTGCAACCGATATGAAAGCCACAAAGATCTCATTTATATAATCATAACAAGCATGTTATCATGGTTGTCAAAATTAAACACAATTTGTTCTATTTTCTAAACTTAAAATTGGCACAAAATGTTTTCTGTGAAAGTCAAAAATGCTAAGATCACAGAAAGAAGTATAAAATTATTTTTAATGCCTGCATTTTGTTTAGGTAAGAGAGGCACCTAACATTGATTATAACAGATTAGATCACCCCAAATTGTAAAAGATCAGTTAAATATGAACATTCTATCTATAGACATTTTAACTTTTGACTTCTTTTAAGTAAAATGAGTCTCACTGGTGCAATTACAGTAAAAGCAAATTTGGGAAACCACGATTAACACACAACTTCTCAGTAAGACATTCTTTAGTAGGGCAAAGGAAACCTCTATTTCAGATTATACTGCCATTCTGATCACTCTCAAGTTATTGCCAGAGGTCTGGCTACAACAGTGCTTCTCAAACATCAGTATATATCAGAAACACTTGGTAAACAAGTAGATTTGGAGCCTTCACCCTGATTTTGACTCAAAGGTCTCAGCAGCACCCAAAAAGTCTGCATTCTACACAAGCATACTACGTAGCCCCATCATAGATGCTCCGAGGACCACACATTAAGAAACACTGGCCTGAACAATGTTTGCTTTTTCTTGTTTTGCCTTATATTGTTTTGAATCCTTACTTTATAAATTTTCCTAGTGTCTCTCTGGAATGCTTTGTGCATGTGCTAATTAACCTCCACTAATATTCCCTGGTCCCTGCTGCATCTCATTAGCCTGAACTGGAAAAGGTTATGATAGCTACATTTTCGCTTTCCAGATTTATACCTCTTTATACATGCATTTTCTTTCAAAAGCACCAGTGAGCTGCACCCTTCCAGACAGCTTCTAGTCTTCCTTAAGCCAATTGGATTCCTGAGTATTTGGGAGCAGAAGCCCTTTAGGTAAATGTATAGGCTTTGTTTATTTCAATTAAAACTCCCTGTTAGCAAGGAAGTTTATCTAAAACTTTTGGTGTCCCCAATACTGCTGCAAAGAGAAGAGAGAAAGCAAAGAAAAAGGACTTCAGACTTACCCATTTAACATCGTCTTATCGGCTCAAGTTAAAACATTGTTGGTGAAGAACTAGAATCATCTTTTCTTGAAAATTGTCTGTTGAAATGAATTATCCAAGTTACCAGTGAGCCTTCTACCAGGGAGAGGACAAACAGTATAGGGATCTTTCTTGATCATAATCTCAATTTTACTCACCAAGTGACCCTGACATATAGTGCAAGCCCAATAGGAAGAACACAGTGGTTAAGGTAACCAGCCATACTTTTTGTGTCAGCCACTGATACCCAGACTGTTTCTTTTTTAAAAATGATTTGTGTTAGTACATGTTTGCAGTGCATAATGATTACATTTATCACAGGAAGTAGGTACACGTACATAACAAATATTACTTTTTTATTCATTTCCTCTCCTTTTCCTCCCCCTCCCTCCATCTCTTGGTCCCCTTCACTTTTGCAAAAGTTCTATCTCCCTTTTAACTATTATCTGTCTTCTATTTTGCTGTTTAATTTATTTATACTTTGGGTTTCTTACATAAGAGAAAACATGCAATATTTAAGCTGTGTGCCTGATTTATTTCACTTAACACTATGGTCTCAAGGTGCATCCATTTTCAAACAAATGACTCAAAATTATCCTTCTTTATGGCTGAGTTATACTCCATAGTATATATTCATTTTCTTTAGCCATTCATCTGTTGGACGTATAAGTCGCTTCCGAGATTTAACTATTGTGACTTATGCAGCTGTAAACACAAGTATGCATGTATCATTGTAATATGATGTCTTTAACTCTTTTGGCAAATACTTAGAAGGGGAATAGATCAAATAAAATTTCCAGTGTTACATTTTTGAGGAATTTCTATACTGATTTCCATAGTGGTAGTACCAGTTTACATTCCCAACAATGTTAGAAGGGTTCCTTTTTCCCCACAGTCCCTACACCACTTGATATTATTTGATTTCTTGATAATAGCCACTTTTTAGGAAGTAAAATGGTATCTCAGTGTTTTAATTTGCATTTCCCTAATGGCAGAAATGTTGAACTTTTTTCAGGTATTTATTGGACATTTGTACTTTTTCTGAGAACTGTCCATTTCAGATGAAATGTTTTGATTCAGTCTTTCATTTTGGAAGGTCTAATAATTTTGAGTCCTTTTTTATATTCTAGACATTAGTCTTCTGTGCAAGGAATGGCTGGCAAAAAATTTTCCCATTATGTAGGTTGTCTCTTCACTGTGTTGGTTGTTCTCTTTGCTAGGCAAAGCTTTTTAATTTGATACGATCCATTTGTTGATTTGTTTTTCCATTTGTTGATTCTTGATGTAATTTCTTGTACATTAGGTATTCTGTTCAGAAAATCCTCATATATACCTATGTCTTCAAGAGTTTTACCTATTCTGTCTTCCAGAAGATCTAAAGGTATTGTAATCCAGTACAGACAATGTATCTAAAAGTGTACCTTTACTTGGTACAATTGTCTTACATGTTTTATATGCACTTTGGCCTATTAGTCTGGTTTTCAATCTGATGATAATTTACGACTTATAAATAAATGAATCTGATGCTAGAAAAATAAAAAGGGGAGCAGAGGTAAGGGGAAAAAAAAGAATTGAGATGTGTTCTGTACATGTGCCAATTACCTACAGTGAATGCAATCACTGTGTACTGCAAACATGCACTAATAAAAAAGTTAAAAAGAAAAAATAAATTTGTATTTTTTATCAGCACATTGGTTGTACACAATGACTACATTGTGTACAATGGTGAGTTGGTACAAGTAAATAACACATCTTAATTCTCTTCTCATCACATTGCCCTCCATTCTCTCTCCCTTCCCTCCATCTCTTGGTCCTCTTCTCACTTGCAAAAGATCTACCTCCCTATTTCCCATTATCTATTCCTTATTTTGCTCTTTGCTTATATTTTGGGCTTCTCATTTAAGAGAATCATGTGATATTTGTGCTTGTGGGTCTGAATTATTTCACTTAATATTAGAGTTTCAAGGAGCATCCATTTTCCTACAAATCACTCAAACTTATTCTTCTTCATAGCACAGTAGTACTCCAGTGTGTATAAATACCACATTTTCTTTATCCAGGCATCTGTTAATTAGGATATCGGCCACGTCCAAGATTCAGCTATTATGAATTCTGCTGATAAAAACATAGGTATACATGTATCACTGTAATACAATGTCTTTAACTCTTTTAGGAAGATACCCTGAAGGGTTATGGCTGGGTCAAATGGAATTTTTATTTTTAGTTCTTTCAGGAATCTCCATACTGATTTCCATAGTGGTTATACTAGTTTATATTCCCACCAATAACGTAGGAGGGCCCCTTTTCCCCCACAGACTCATCAGCACTTGTATTTTGATTTCTTGATGATAGTCATTCTTATTGGGATAAGATGGTATTTCCATGTCTTTTTAATTTGCATTTCTGTAATGGACAGAGATGCTGAACATTTTTTCATGTATTTGTTGGCCATTTGTACTTCTTCTTCTGAGAAGTGTCTATTTCAGTTGACCATTTTTTGATTAGGTTGTTTTATTTTGGAAGTTCTAATATTGTTCAGTTCTTTAAATATTCTAGATTTAGTCCTCTCTCCAAGGAATAACTGTCAAAATTTTTTCCTCCCATTCTGTAGGATGCCTCTTCACTCTGTTGGTTGTTTTCTTTGCTATATAGGAGCCTTCTAATTTTCTGTTATCTCATTTGTTATTCTCAGTGTAGTTTCTTGTGCAATTGGGGTTCTGCTCTGAAAGTTCTTGTCTATGCCTCTGTCTTCAAGAGTTTTGCCTTCTGGCATAGCATTTCTGTTTTAACATCTAGGTCTTTGATCCATTTTGATTTTAGTTTAGTACTTGGTGAGAGATATGAGTCTAGAGTCAATCATCTACATGTGGATAATCAGCATTCCCAGCACTGTATGTTAAAGAGGCTATCTTTTCTCCAGCACAGGTTTTTGAAACTTTTGCCGACTATCAGTTGGCAGAATACACCTGGCTTTTTTCTGCACCCTATTCTGTTCCATTGATTCACATGCCAAGCAAGGGAAAGAAATAAAAGATATATTCATAGGAAAGGGAGAAGTCAAATTATCATTATCTGCCTCTGACATGATCCTCTACATAGAAGACCCAAAAAAATCCACCAAAAGACTCCTGGAATTAATAACCAAATTTAGTAGTGTAGCAGGATAAAAAATCAATAGCATTCCTGTACACCAATAAAGAACTGCCTGAGAAAGAAACTAAGGAAACAATACCATTCGCAATAGCATCAAGAAAAGTTAAATACTGAGGAATTAACCAAGGAAATGAAAAACCTCTACAATGAAAAGTACAGTACTCTGAAAAAAGAGACCAAAGAGGACATCAGAAAATGGAAAGATCCTGGATAAGCATAAACCAATATTATCAAACTGGCCATACTACCAAAATTGATACAGAGATTTAACACAATCTCAATCAAAATACTGATAGAATTCTTCACCGAGTACAGAAAACAGTCCTAAAATTCACAGGGAACTTGAAGACACTGAGAATAGCAACAAGAGCAAAGCAGGAAACACAATCCCAGACTTCAAATTACACTGTATTACAAAGCTCCAGTGATGAAAAGAGCGTGGTACTGGCACAAAAACAGACGTATAGATCAATGGAACAAAACAGAGAATGCAGAGGGCTGGGGATTTTGCTCAGTGGCAGAGCGCTTGCTTAGCAAGTGCGAGGCCCTGAGTTCAAGCCTCAGCTGCCCCCCACCCACACACACAAAAAAATAGAGGATTCAGAAACAATCCCAGGCACATTGAGCTATCTGGTCTTTCATAAAGGGGTCAAAAACATACACTGGAGGAAAGATAGCCTTTTTAATAAATGGTACTGGGAAAATTGATTATGTACAAACAAAAGATTGTATCTAGCTCTTACTTCTCACCTTGTACTAAACTAAAATCAAAATGAATCAAAGATCTAAATGTTAAAACAGAAAAACTTAATCTTCTGGAAGATAAAATAGGTAAAACTTTTGATGTCCTCAAAGGCAAAGACTTTCAGAACAGAACCCCAAATGCACAACAAATTACATCAAGAATCAACAAATGGGATCATATCAAATTAAAAAGCTTCTGCAGAGCAAAGGAAACAACCAACAGGTGAATAGACAACTACAGATCGGGGTGGGGGATTTAGCTCAGCGATTAGAGTGCTTGCTTCGCAAAGCTCAAGGCCCTGAGTTGAAACCCTGGCACCAAAAAAAAAAAAAAAAAAAAAAAAAAAAAAAAAAAAAAAAAAAAAAAAAAAAAAAAAAAAAAAAAAAAAAAAAAAAAAAAAAAAAAAAAAAAAAAAAGAATGGAGAAAAAATTTTGCCAGCCAGTCCTCTGACAGAAGACTAATATGTAGAATATATAAAGAACTCAAAACTACACTCCTCCCAAAAGTAAAAGATCCAGTCAAAAAAATGAGCAACTGAAATGAAAAGACACTTCTCAGAAGACGTACAAATGGCCAATAAATATATGAAAAAATGTTCAGTACCACTGGTAACTAGAGAAATGCAAATTAAAACAATATTGAGAGTGCATTTTATACAGTAAGAATGGCCCTCATCAAGAAATCAAATAGGAAATGCTAGAGATGTTGTGAGGGGAAAGGAACCCTTCTATATTGTTAGTGGGAATGTATGACCATTATGAATACTAGGATGCAGAGTCCCCAAAAAACTAAAATTAGAAACTCCACTCAACCCAACTATTCTCCTTCTAAATATCTTCCTCAAAGAGTTAAAGACATCATATGGCAGTGGTACATGCATGTCTACATTTTTAGCAGCAGAATTCATAATAGCTAAATATTAGAAGTGGACTATATGTCCATCAACAGATGAATAAGGAAAATGTGGTATTTACACACAATGGTGTGCTACTCAGCCACAAAGAAAGATAAACTTGAGTCACTTGTAGAAAAATGACTTGAGACCCTAATGTTAAATGAAATAAATCAGATATACAAGCTTAAATATCACACGATTCTCTTATATGAGAAGCTCAAAATATAAATAGAGTGGTACCCCGGTTCACGAACACTTTTGTTTGTGAACAATTTGGTTCCCAAAATTTTGTTTTTGTTTGCAAACTCTGCATCGAGTGACAAACACGATTGTGGCCATCTTTCCCATGCAAACACAAACATGGCTATCTTTCCCAGAATCATGGAACAAATTAAGTTCATGAACTGAGGTACCACTGTAAAGAGCAAAATAAAATACAGATAACAGGAAACAGGAGGATAAAACTTTAGCAAGCAGGAAGGGGACCAAGAAATGGAGGGAGGGCTAAAGAAGGAGAGGGGAAAAGCTTAAAAAGAATGAAGATGTGTTATATATGTTATGTACATGTATCAACTCCCCATGAGGAATGTAATTATTATGTACTGCAAACATGTACTAATAAAAAAATTAAAGTGGTAAAAAAGAAGTCTGATGCATTGGGCATGTTTCACAGCTGTAACCCCAGCGCTCTGGTAGACTGAGGCAGGAGTAGTCCAAGTTCCAGAGTATCTTGGGCACCTTAGCAATTTAGTGAGACCCTGTCTCAAAACAAATAAGTAAAAGAAAAAGTGGCCCTCTGATACCTTGATTTTGGTGCAGTGAAACTGATTTCAGACTCCTGACCTCCAGAACCATAAGAGAAAAGCATGTTGCTATTTTAGATCATTAAGCTTATACAAATGTATAATACCAGCCTGAGGAAATCAAAACAGTAGTCAGATGACTGGTGCCTTAGCCCAGATTGAAGCAGTGGTCACAAATGGTATTAGCAGTCATTGTGTTCATCCTATCATATGCAGTTTTATTAAAAGTGCCATTTGTGCTGAAGAATTCCTTAGAAGAAACAGTGAAGTTATTGTTATAAATATCAAGAACATGTTTTTTTAATATATTGTATGACAAAATGGGAAGAAGAAACAAAGCACTTTTGCTACACTCTGAAGTATAATTGCCTCAGATACATATATTTCTGCAATTTAAAAGCAACTTCTTTTCATGAAACACCATTTTTAGGTGAAAGAATTATTGTCAAAGTTTGGCTATTTAAACTTGGGTTTTGGGGAAATGTTTCTCTCAAATTAGCAAAATGAGCCTGTAACTTCAAGAAAAACAATTGACAAATTTTTAGACAATTATAAAATTCAAGATTTTACGTAAAAATTCAAATTTTTGAAAACTTGTACCTGCTACCATTAGCTTGGTAGCTTTCCAAAACATAAACATTTTCCTGATAAAAATCAATCGTGGCAGTCACAAGTGTGACTTTTTTCATAATATGTCATGAAATGTGTCAATATTTGGAAGATCTACATAACTCAATGAAGTAATAGTCTTCAGATAATCAATGAATGATATTACAAAGCCTTGTTTGGGTGCAAACTCCACTCCAAATAGGGATAGACTAATGGATTTTTCATTTATGAGAACACAAAAAGTTCATTGATTTGTTTTCATTTTCCTTATTAGAGCCAACCTCTAAGAAACTTCCACTTGTGCAATTTTAGTATGTTATGAAAAGAACAGTTACAATTACCTGAAAAGACTAATAAAATATTTCTGTCTTTTTCAACTACATGTGTGTGTGAGAAAGCATCTTTTCTTATATTTCAACCAGAATGACATATCGCAGCAGAGTGAATACAGAAGTAGATAAAAGAATCCAGCTCTTTGTTATTAAACTAGATGTCAAAGAGATTCAAAAAAACAAGAAATCAGTGCCTTCTCCCACCAAATGTTTCTTTTGTTTTGAAAGATGTATTTGTTTATCTATATAGTTCTTATTTCTGTTTTGAAGATATATTTTATTTTCATAAAATAATTTGTGCTAACTTGTAATTGAATTCACTTTTCAATGAATTCATAGTTAAATATTGTCAAATTTCTCAGGTTTAATTTCTAATACAGTAAACATTAATAGGTTCAACTCACATAAATGAAAGTTCTTTGGAGTCTTCAATAAATTTCTTCTACAGTTCTAAGGCTAGAACCCAGCGCCTTGCGCACACGAGGCAAGTGTTGACCACTAAGCCACACTCAGCCCTTTCTAGGTTCTTTGAGATGGGGTCTCATTAAATTGCCTAGGCTTTTTTTTTTTTTTGAGTTCTTTGTATATTCTAGATGTTAGACCTTTGTCTGATGGATAGCTAGCAAATATTTTTTCCCAGTCTGTGGGTTTTCGCCCTACTCTATTGGTGATTTCTTTTGCTGTGCAAAAACCTTTTAATAGCATGTGGTCCCAAGCACTGATTCTTTGTATTGTTTCCCGTGCAGTCTGGGTTTTGTTCATAA